>AFRD01000371.1:0-34745 GCA_000222875.2 Periglandula ipomoeae IasaF13
ACCATGTGCTAGCTGCGCTTAAAGGGCTTAAAGGGGGGCTCACCCGAGGCAGGGACTGGGAATGGGAATAGATCGGATGTCGTCGCGTCGCTCTTCGAGCTCAACCTGGCGTTGGCTGCAAATCTCCCGGAGCGCCCTTCGTCGTCGGCCGGATGAATGTTCGATACAAGCAAGTGCTTGTACAGCTCTGTTTAGGCTAGATTCGTTCTATCCGCGCTCCAATGTTAGAACGATAAATGTCGTCGTCGTCTTCGTCTTCGTCTCCGTTGTCGTTGTCGTAGGTGTATTAATTCTGATCCTGGTCTGGGTGGTCGTTTTGGTACTTTGTATGACCAACTGCCTGGGCCGCTGGCTTCAAGTGGCAGAGTGAACGAGCCAATCGCGCGACTGTTTGCAACACAAGAACACAGCAGCTGGAAAAGTCCCAAGTCTTGAAAAGAAAGAAAAAAAACCGAAAATGACGAGCTTCGAATTCGAAAATGGCGAGCGCGCGAGAGAGTGGCCAGGGCGGTAATTTATCTGCTTGGTTTACAAGTCTGGTTGCACTCTCGTCCCAGCAAGGGCCTCCCATATCCCCAGTTGCCAGTGCCAGTGCCAAACTCCCAAACCGGGGGAAGGTGGCCAGAGAAGCAGGCACCAGAACCAGACTGCACATGGCGACCAGGGACGGGGGACGAGGGACGGGGGCCTGCTGGCGATGGGCGATGGAGGGGCAGCCACTCTTTGACGGTCTGATCTGCTCTCTCTGGCCGACGGCGTTTTGACCAGCATCCAACACCATGCTTATCGTCATCTCCATAATTCTCTTCACCGGCTGAATCGAGAAGCTCAGCATTCACTGTGCATATGGCATGCAGCAGATAATCTTCTTGGCCCATGCATCTCTGCCAGACGTGGCCAAGCCGTTGTGTTTTCTGCACGATGTGGGGGGAAGACGAAGCAAGCTTGACGTTCCAAATTCAGATCGTCTAATTCGGGTTTTTTCCCTTGACACTACAACTGACCCTTACTCACAGTGCTGTCTTTTTGTCGACCACGCAAAGACAGCAAGAGGACGAGAAAAGATGGGACGGAACACGTTGGCTCGCTTCCAACAGCCATGGCTACCAGGCGAAGGAATCCGCCGCCTGGTGCTTGTCAGATCCTCCCGTCAACCTGCCCTTCACAGCCCCTCTCAAGCTTGTTGGGCTAGTCAGTCACATCGTCGGGGTCGTCCGACGTGGAGGAGCAGGAGGAGGTGGTGGTGGTGGTGGTGTGCAGCGCTTAGCATTACGTCGTGTGCTTGCTCCAGTTTTGGCACCTACGAGAAGAAACACATCCTCAAGAGAAAAATCATCCCATGCATCCCATGCTCGTGCTTGCTGCTGACATGCCCCAGGGGAAGACAGGAAATAGACGGAAGGAGACGAAGGAAAGAAGGAAAGAAGGAAAATAAAAAAATTGGCGCACATCCATGCCAGCCTGGGTAGTTCCAAGCATGGCCCCCAACGGGATAATCAGGTACGCAGCCACCTTAGCATGTTCCATGAGGCCCTGCAAGAAAAGAACCAAACCCCGGACAGCACCGCCTTGTCAATCCCTTCCAACCAAGCCTCTCTGACGATCCCAGAATGTTCGGTGACGGCGCACTACGGGCACCAATTTCTGAATCCGCGGATACTTTTTTCTCGTGGCCAAATCTATCCGGGCCTCCCCGGTGCCAACCGTTTTTGTGATTTATCCAGATCGTCTACTGATTACTAGTCAGTCTTGTCTGCGTCTGCTGCCCGACATCGACATGGACGTTGGCACCAAAAACAGAAGCACATTGCTCGGTGAGCAAGCCCCCTTCTCGCTAACTGACACACCATCTTCCAACCACGTCCCTTCATTCCTCAGTGTGCCAGCCCGTGTCATTGACAAGTGACGCAGTCCTGGAGATGGCATGTCGGTCAGAGTCATGTTGCGCAACCCCAAAATCCTTGTGTTTTTTTTTCTGTCTTGTTGATACTGGTTTCCTCAGCCTGACAGGCCTGGTGCTTCACCGAACGGCTTTCCAATTGACAGCCTTCCCCTTTCTCAGATGTTTTGCACGTGCGCCCGGCTTCATGAAAATCAATTGGGGGTTCTATTCATCCTGAGTCAATTCCGTTCTTCCTATTGGCCTCTTGTTCATCAATTTTTAATACCTCCCTGTAAAGTGCTTTGTCAGTGTCTGTCTCGAATGCATGTGAGAATCATGTATTACGCAGCACCACCATCGGCCTGGTTTTCCAGTCCACAGGCACCTTGCCCACTCGCAACAATTACGTATACCGGTTGTTACATGCTCATGGCGTTTCTCGAGACAGTTGTAGCCCCAAGTCAAACATCAGATGAGACCCACTTGTTGCCCGCCGTCAAGCAGCACTGACACGGACAACCACACAATACGTGCTTCTGCCACTTATTCTGTGTCGATGCCTTGGTACAACCAACAAGGCCAATGTCGGCAGGTCTCAGTACCAGTCAGAAGCATTCTGTCACAGTTTGAAGTCGAAACAGATCCACGTTGCGTGTGCCGGGATATCACAGTAGCGGGGCTTTTCATTTCTTGTCTCCATCAAACCATACTCGGCAGTTGTCATCGACATCATCGGGTACGTGCACGCAGGGCCTGAAGCCATCATGGACAAGGTAGCCCAGCAAACGTCGCAGTCGGGTTGCCCGTGCAGCGCCGAGGCTGAAGACGGACGCTGCTCGATGTCGGAGATCCGGCAATCCTTCCGACCACAATTCCAACAGGATTGACGATGTATATTAAGACCTACATGACGTCTTTCTACCTTGACAATGACTCCTACGAGTGGTCCTGTTGCGAAAAAAGTCGTATTCGATCAATTGATTGACTTGTACCATTTGCACTGTCGGTTTTGATGAAACGAGTTTGCCAGCCATTGTGATCGTGAATATATCGATATCCATGCGCCGTTCCTACCTAGGCCTAGTACTATTGAGCGTGCCTCTCCATGACGTGGCTGGACATCAAAGAGGGAAAAAGGAATAGGAGAGAAAAAAACGATTTCGCCATTAAGTCATTATGCTAAGTAGAATTCCAAACCTTGGCGCCATCCATTCCTGTTTCAAGTGGGTAAATTCAAAATGCATTATAATCGCAGCCTCTTGCAAAGGGCGACTCGCATCTGCTCGCTGTATATAAGTGACAAGATCAATATTCGGCAGTGGATGACGGTTTGAACATCATGTTGGTGTTTCCTGAAAAAGGTGTTCACATTGGTCGATCCGGGCCATCCTTCTTGTCCCGCGCCGTGCCTTTTACGATGCCTACCGCGATGCCGATGACAAGAGAAATCAAGAATAGAACCAGGGCAGCCATTACGACCACACAGATCTTGATCTTCCGTCTTTTCCGTTGTTGTGCCTCAGAAATCGAGTCGGGCTTTCCTTGTCGAGTAGAGACGGATTCGCTCGTACCCATATGCTGAGAAGACGACAATACCTGACGAGGGCCAGTCGCTTCCCCGGGGGGGTGCACCCTGAGCAGATGCGGTGAGTGGTAAGTCTTGTAGTGGAATGTCGCCGCTCTGTGGTTCTGGCCGCTCGTCATTTCGTGTTCACGTCCCGCTGCGCGTCGATTGAATTGGTGCTGATGCACATGAGGTTGTGTGGTCGTTCGGGGCATATGGTGGCGGAGGGACGTCAGGGACGGCTGCAGGTGACGGTCCATCATGATGCCACGATGGTGCACCTGCCTGTGGGCCTAACGAGCTTGCATAATGTGCATATGAGGGCGATGGCGATTGTTTGCTTGCATCGTCCCCCAAGCAGCTTGGGCTGTTTGGGAGAGCAACGCCTACATTGCTGTTTGGCACGCTTCCCGGACAATATGGAGTATCAGGATACGCAGCGTTGGGTATTGATTGAGAGGGATGATTTCGCTCTTCCTCAGTCGGGCTTTGCGGCGGATCCATGTTTTGCGAGTTGTAAGAGAACGTGAACAGACGACACGGTTGATGAATGGAGGCCTCAATAATACCAGCAGCTGCAGGACGCCGATCCGGAGATACGCGCCAGGGCCTTGGACCCGATGGAGAAGCGGCGCATTGACGGCCTGCCCGCTGTGCAGATATGAAGACCCAATGCAAGATCCTCGGAGCGAGCAATCGAGCAAGTGATGCTGCTACAGAAAGATGGCCCTTCGTAAAACGTGCCGGTGCTTCCCCGACTGGCTAGCTTCGCAACTCGACTGTTCAAGGCCTTGTAAGATGGGTTGAAATTATGCGGCCATCGTCGAGGTGCAGCAATCTGATAATAATTTCTGGGCAGGTGGAGACCGGATATGCCGTTTTCCCTCGTCAAGTAATTGCAAACAAGTCCTTCGAGGGTGCGGGTGCAACGGTTGAAAGGAAAGAGGATAGCACAGACACGGCAGGGCGAGGCTGGGAAAAAAGCGAGGTGATGAAAGAGAACAAAGTTTTACCACCACACCATCCGCAATGGAAGAGAAAATGGGATAGACTAACGGCAAGTTCCCTCGTGAAGCCATGTGTGTCTGGCAAGACATTTTGCCTCAATTGGAACTGATGGAGCTAGGAAGGAACCCACACGCACTGGCCATGCGGCTGCCGCCCCTCCTCTTGCCCAGATCGGCACAGCCTCCAATCTTCACTGCCGCTTGAAACGAACCACACGGCAATCTCTTGACATAAAAATAAAACACCCTGGGCCATGCAGCGCAACCTCCGACGAGATGCCAAGGGGAAAAAAAAAACGGACGCTTCCTCGGAAACCAGCTCTGCACTTTCCAAAGCCGGCCCGCCGCGATGACAAACCCTATTGCTCATTCATTCCTCGTCAACGTGCCTTCGAGCTTCCCTCGGATCCGAATGGCTGAGTGCTTCGTGCGTACGGAGTATGCGTAATTCAAATGTCAAGCCTCGGCCCACTTTCATTTGTTGCCTTGATCCATCATGCACCCGTTGAGATCGCAGCGCAATAAGACAATTTGGCCACGTTGGTCAGGAGTATAGCCTTATGTCTCAGTAAGAGAATCAGGGTAGGGCCTTTTCTACTCAAACCACGCATGTCTGGCTTCAAGTAAGGCCTGTCTTGAATTAGACAAAATCACTCCTGAATTTCAGGAGCATTACCAACCATGAGCGAAGCTTGAAACTCACATAACTTAAGGCGCCAGTATTTCACGGCCGAGAACTCGAGGGTACCAGTAGTCTGCACATCTACCCATCGTCGCACTTACATGGTTATTTTCGATAGGCAAAACGAGGCTTGCAACATTTCTTAAACGCCAAATGTCATTAAATCTACCCTTCCCCAGTGATTTCTGCATCAGCGCCATTAATTTTTGGCATTAATTTTCTTGTCCCACCACCTCAATGTAAATACAAACTGCGCTCTTTGCTGTTCTCAACTGGATAAAAATAAAAAGCACGCTCGCATGCATATACTGAGTAAGATTGATACCAAGCCATCTACCTAGTACGGCGGCTTTGTGAGGTTGCCCAGGCTGCCCTCGGCTGAGCGACTGTCTATTCCTCTCAGAAGGTCCTGCAAGTTCATGCTTTTGCTGCTTTCTTCACGGAAGCGCGTGGACGGCGATCTGAAACTCTCGCCTCCGCGGCTACTGAGGTTGCGCTTGCCGTTTGGTGATTCAATCGACTGCATGCCAATCTTACTTGACAGCGAGCTCAAATTGGGCAGGGGAGGCACTGGCGGCACATCATCGTCGTAAGCCTCGCCCTGGCTGTGAATCGGCGGACCATCATCGAGTACGGCTGGGTTTGACGTCAAGGGCCCTCGAAGAGATGCCGAAGCTGAGATTGATCTGGCAAGAAGTTCACCAGTCGTTGTGGGCGCATCTGTCTGAGATACAGCTGGGTTGAAACTGGTGTCCGACATGCTGTACTCACAGCTCAGCATGCTCTCATCGCTATCGTCATCTAGCCCGGGGATTCCGGCCGTGTGTGGAGATACAGTACCAGAGAGCATCATTTTCAGTTGCTCTACCGACGCGATGCCTGCCTTACTGGATACCGAGTCGGATGGGGATAGTCTGCCAACAACGCTGGATTTTCGTAACTTGGAAATTGATGGCAATCGATCTCCATGCGTTTGCGAGGTATGAGGCCGCAAATTCTGTTGGCTGTGATGAGGCGAGTTTGGAGAATGGCCACCGACTCCGTTCAGGCTTGCACCACTGGTGTTGATGGTAAGACGGTTTTGTGTCGTGCCAGTCGTGCCAGTCTTGGAACCATTAAGAGACTCCGCTTTTCCAGCAGCCGTGATGGCTGCCAGAGCAGAGTCTCGAGACCAGTCAGAGAGCATGTGTTCTTTGAATTGAGGCGGCAGCTCGTGTCGCGAGTTATCATGTGGCTCGAGCCCACCATTTGATCCAAGAATCGGTCCATTATGGTTGCGGTTTGGGGAGGCTGCAGGACTAGTCAGTGGCGACAAGTTAGTATCCTGATAGCTGGTAGCGATACACTCAACCAGGGACGGCCGATCGTCAAACGGCAGAATCTCTTCCGTCTCCAGGGCGCTCAAGTCCCAATCAGGTTGGGGCCGGGGCTGACCAGGTGTGCCGATTTGGGCTGGCGAAGGTGCCGGAACATGGACACCCTCGACCCAGAAGCCTTTGTTTTTCCGCCGAACAATCTCATTGTAGACTGCGCGACCGACGACTGATCCCTCAAAATCGAATTTCTCCGCCAGTGCCCAGAAGTAGCCATGACAGAGAGACGCGATGCGCACCTTGTGAATGGGTTGCTCCAGCTCCTGAATGTCTTCTTGCAGTCGATAAACCATTGGAATGCCGCATCGAGCTGCATTGACGCCCAGCTTGAAAACCAATTTCGTGAGCAGGCTGTGAAGTAGCACGATGTCGTTGTCATACTCCACAAACTGCAGCGCACTGTCGTAGATGGCCACATGAAGAGGTAGGAACTGGCATCGACGCACCCTCGGCCGCTCACGATTCGACGTGCTAGAAACGGCCCTTCGCGCGCCGGGGATGTCACGTCCATTCTTTGTTGGGCGCTGCGAAACGACCGTGTCATCACTGGCAATCATGTCCGTGTAGATAATCTCTCGGTCGAGCCAGGTCGACAAGGCATCTGCATAGGCCTTACGGACATTCCCGTCAGGGTCACGAAGCAGCCATTGGGTGCCTTCCCATACTTGGATAGGGACTCGACTCCTACTCAAGTCCAGGTTGCCGCTGTGGCCCGTCTTAGGACTTGCCAGCTGTAGGATAGCTTTTACAATCCTCAGAGCCGAAAGGCGACCCGATGAATGAGAAAAAGATGTTTCTTGCAAAGTCTGGCTGGCTGACAAGTCGATTGCTGATGGCGATGCAGCAGTGTCGGCTCCATATTTTAAGGACGTGACGCTCGCGGATCGGCTGTGTTTGATGCGACTGAACAACGCAGCAATCATATCGGAAACCTGATCGGCATAATACACGTGATTGGCTAGGTCGCTAGTGCAATCTTCGAGTCTCTCGAGCAGTTCGTTGCGTTGCGCTCGGCAAGCCGCCTCCTGTTCGGTGTCGGTTCTATCTTCGCTCTGGCTGCTCTCATGGCTGGATTCTTTTCGCAGCTGGAAAAGCTTCTTGATCTGCCCAACCAAACCGAGGAGCACGTCCATCACACTGAGGCCGA
This sequence comes from Periglandula ipomoeae IasaF13, assembly GCA_000222875.2. Taxonomy (NCBI): domain Eukaryota; kingdom Fungi; phylum Ascomycota; class Sordariomycetes; order Hypocreales; family Clavicipitaceae; genus Periglandula; species Periglandula ipomoeae. The sequence goes on from AFRD01000371.1 coordinate 7,656, forward strand.
TCAAGTTGACATCAGAGCGCAGAAGAGATTGCATCATAGCGGTGAAGCTCAAGTGCTGTCGCAGGTTCTCCTCCCTCATTGGCGTCTTGGTCAAGAAATCCAGAGTAGCCAAGAGAATGACATATCTATCTTGTACGGGGGTCCAGCGAGAGATCACATCAAACAACTTGATGGCCCAACCAGAGTCGCGGCCAGACGCTTTTTCGGTGACAACCAGAGTTTCTCCTTCGGCGACCCTTTTCGAAATGAATTTAAGCAATGCGTTGGTTGCGCCATATATCTGGGCCCTGTTAGGAACAACAAAGATACTCTTTAAGCATTGCGTCGTAAACACGCCAGTCTCTTCCTCGGCAAGGTTGTCGACGTCCAACGCCGTGCCGGACAGGGCGACCGGATTGGTATCGCCAACGGTTTCCGTCGCTCGGACTGTGTTTACGCTCGATCGACGCCGCAGAAGCTTTTCAGGGTCGCTCTTGCCATCGAGCTGCACTCTCTGGAGTAGCGTATCGAGAAAGACGTCATCATCGGTCCACATATTTTCGAGAATCATGGGCACAATGACATCGATCTGACAGCCTGCCACGGAGGATAGAGCGTCTGAGCCCGCCACATATTTGATGGCTTCCAGTCCAGCATTTCGCCATCGGAACTGAAGTGGTTTACTGACAGGTCCCTTGGACGGCACATGCCTCGTTGAAGCAAGCTGAGCGTATGATCGAACGACAGACTGGTATTGTTGCAAATACGCACTGTCGCCGAACAGAGACGAGACGTCATGATGCTCACAGAAAGCTTTGAATGTGGGTAATGATGACTCGACCATGGTGATGTCGTCGGATCGAAGGATCAAGTCGAGAATTTTGAGGACGCATGGTACAATGAGGGCAGCTTCTTTAGGTGATTTCTCGACGAGGGCAGCCAGAATGCCCAATGTGACCTGAACGTTGCTGCATGGCCGAGATATGTCAGCATGCGAAGCAAATATACGAAAGTAAGCGTAAGGCGGCGGCCATCGCGCTCTAGAAAAAAGCAGAATTCCAGGGCAAGGAAAGTAAGCTCACCCGATGCGCATGCGCCAGACGTCGTTGGCCGTCTTCTTTTCGAGAAACGCGCCAATCTTCTGGATTTTTGATCGACGACTGGTGGCGTAGAAAAGGAGGTAGCTCAGTTCACTGCTGTTGGGAGCAACATCGACAGCTCCTTTTGTGGTTTTTGGATAGCACTTGAGCACCAAGACCTGGTGCTTCGGCCGACATTTGTCGTGTATCGCGTTCATAGCGCCTCGGGGGATTGTTAGTTAAAGCTTCCCCTGGCTAACGTGCGGGAAAAGATCGTGGACGTCACGGAGGTGTTATGGTGGGCAGGATCAGCCGCGACGCGAGCACTGTCAATGAGACATTCGGGACGTCAGGAGGGAATGTTTCGAATTAATGGCCAGAGGGAATCAGGAGATGAGGGAGGAGAGGGAGGAGAGGATGTGGTGTTGAGATGATGTTGGTGCGAAGATTCCGGAGTAAGCCGCCGTAGAACAATGACGAGCAGCAAGCGACCACGTCTGGGCTGCAATTCAAGATTGGCCGTCGACGGGCCAGACGAGGATGCGTCAGGAGGCGCTCCAGCAGAACGTGTGTGATTTGGGTGGTCGCACGCTAAAGTGCTCACTTCGGGCTGCTGTGGAGACTGCGGCCGACAAGGAAGGAAGGAGAAGGGTTCATGGCAATGGCATGAGAAGGAAGGAGCGGCCGTGCTGGCCTTGTACCAGCTTGGCCGGGACCAGGTCGCTGGCTCGGGCAGGTACGTACTCTCGCGTCCACCACCTCGCCTTGGCACTGTTGGCACGCAGCAGGAACGGAGCCGGGCCATTCATGGTGTCCTTTCCACACTACCAGAAGCCAGCCTCCAGGCCAGCAGTTTGGTGCTGGCTGCGTGCTGCTTGCTCCTCTTTAGGCCCAAGGCCAAGTACCGCTACCCTGCTCCGGGGTCTTTGGACTTCGATCGTCCCTGAAGCTACTTCAAGTACACAAACAAAGCACGGGACCTTGCTGAGGGAGGAACCTTGGGTGGCTCTTGCAAACCTGCGTCAAATCGAACCAGACTCAATGTTATTCTCTTTGACGTCTCGAAATAGACCGAAGTTAGGTAGGTATTTATTCAATTGTCAATTCGTCTGGGCACGGTGTGTCTGTTCGTGTCGAAATGCAATATGTGCGTGCTGGCATTAACAACGCCAACCGTCCGCCCTTGCCTTCCCAATTTGGGCTTCGCGGACCAGCGATCTCATGGTGCGGCATCCAACGTCGAGTCAAAGGCGCCGCCCATCAGAGCCATGCATGGGAAAACACAGCAAACCAGGCCAGACAGATGGATGCTTTGAGCCTCGTCGCCGAAGTTGAGTGCCCGCACGTAATAGTTGACATGCACAAAGCGATTCGCACTCCTAACCCGCCTCTGTCGGGCGCGCATATTCAACCCCTCACCAAATTCCGAACTCTCGGCAGCTTCACATGGCGAGAACACACTCTGGCGACAATGGTGTTTGCGCTGCTGCCTCGGCGCGCTGCTGGGAGAATGGAGACTTGGAGACTTTTTCGGAGTTGGCCCAAGCAATACCAACATTGCGGATGCAAGCGACGGGATGCACGGAAAATGGGGCTCCAGCTCTAGCTCCATAGCGCCTACAGCCAAGTCGTCGACGGTCTCGTCCCAGCCAGCCTATCGGATCCTCGATGCTCTTTGGGATAGCTTGATTGAACCATTTTTGCCCTTTTGGACTTCGTTGATGCCTCCATATTCCCAAATGCATCACTTTGTCTCACCTGCTTACCCTACAAGGCACGTGGCTTGTGTGAAGCGAACCACGCGCAACATCCACACGACCTTGTGTGGTGATATGAGTTGCCATTTCCAGTGCACTGTTCTGCCGTCCGCTGTCTCATTCATCAGGACAGAACGTAGACGATGATACGAACGGGGGCAACATATTGAACGTACGAAGAATACATTTGCCAGAGGTCGCTGGAATAATGGGACGCACGCACTTTACCCCAGGTTCCCCGCATGGGGTATGCCCGGCCTAGGGACGACGAGGATTTCTTTCTTCTCGGGATAAGGTGTGGCCACACTGGGAACGATCGACTGTGTCTAGCCAGATTGTGTGGAAGCAGGCAATGTTTTGGATTGTTGGGGCACAACAAAACTCCATTACATGGATTCGAGAGTCAGCCGAGGGTCCCTTCCCGTTGTCAAACCTAGTCTTTGCAAACCCATCTGAGACGGCAACGGCCCTTCCCAAACCCCACTCCAGATTTCTATTCTTGCCAGACGTCGGGTCGCCGCGCATTAACATGTGGTTGAAGACTTGGCCGTTGACCGAATCCATTTGCCACCGTAGCCAGCACCGTTCTACTTCGGCAGAAGCGGCGAGTACAGGGTAAATTGCGACTGCCGCTACTGGTCATTTGGCTCTTATATTGGGTATCTTTTGAAGAATTGGCGATTTTAAATGTCATCCAGCCATGCAACTCGAACATACTAGGCATCGGCAGTGAATTTGAAAAGAAACAGCCGCACAAGCCCAGCTGCTTCGCCACAGAGCTAGAATGGGGGCATATACGTCCAAGACCGAGGGAAAAAAAACCCCTTTTAGTCCTTCGGAAGTCGTATGCTTCTTCATATGTGTGAGACCCATCCTTCCATAGGCACGAAACGTTTCAGCGTCTTAGCTGCGCCTTGCTGCAGACGAAAGACGAAGATGGATTTCTGCTCTTGACAGATATGAGATGAGCACTGCCTTATAAATACCCGTGCTGATGACCGCCCTCCGACCCATGACCTCCGACCTCCGCCCCGCGTCAGCTTCCACGGAGGATGCTGATATGACGATGCCACAGAATTTTACTGACGAGCCCCTCAGCTTGGGAGACAAGCCAGCGGAAGCAAAGTGGGTTATTTTGCAAAAGCATATCTTACGTCGGCAGATGATTGATGCTATTATAGACTTCCCGCATTATAGCAGCGAATCATTGGACCATCTAGACTATGCGCGAAACCATTTGAAGCAGGCCAAGACTTTGACGCGTAGTTGGAGGCTTTTGCGCGCTTACACGCCTTCTTCAATAGGCATTTATTATGACTTGGCTCACCTTAGTTCTTATGTGATATTTAAGGGCTGACCGAGGAAAAAAAATAAGCTTATGTTAAGTTTAATAAGTCTTGTTCTTAGTTTCTTTTCCCGCCATAGGAATTGGAGTATAAAAATCATGGCATTGTCACGAATCTCATAACTCTCGGGTCGTCGCTACGCACCTTATCTCCGCACCACGACATCTATCCCACATACGCACTTCCAAGACATAACTGAGCCACTGTCTTATATTGAATCTTGCAAATATGAAGGCCTCCGTCTTTTTGGGACTCATCTCCGCCACTCTGGCCCTCTCCGCTGCCGTTGACTCTCGGGTGAGTAATGCCATCACGGAGCCTGGTAAAACACCATGTGCTAACAGACCAACGCAAGGACGATACTGACAGCGTCGGAACCCTTGACACCCCGAGATGCAGAACTGAAGCAAACTGCGTGGCTGCCGGTCTGAATGACTGCTAGTGCCACCAGGGACGATGCCTCTGCTAAAGGCAGCATGGCCTCGCGCGTTATAAGATGGAGCAGAGTTCAGCTCTTCATTGAGTTTCAGTTATCAAGAAAAAAAAATGAAATCGGACCAAATATGCGTTACTCTATTCCCCTTCCTGGGCTCGAGACTTAGTGCATGTGTCGTTTGAGCGTAACCGGTGTTTGATGCCATACGCATGTTGTGAAGTTCACGACGAGCGGCGCAATAGTCCCTCTTTATAGCTATGAGACGATCAATTAGGACGGTGAGCGAGCTATTTTTGTTTCTAATCTCACCAAAGATGATACCTAAGTCGAGCCTTTTCGACGCAGCGTTATACCACACATGGAATAAGCCGGTCCTGAGTAATCCTACAAGGCTTGAGGAGAAATGGCTCTTACCAAAAATGGAAACGACGGAGATACTGCCATCAACAAGGCTGAGATACAAAAGTCAGCAACATGGTCTCATCTGCCAATGAACACCTGAAGTCGAGCCCCTTGGTTCCAAACACCTGACCAGAGTTCCCAATAGTAACGTTGACCCTCATTAGCCTGTCAGTCTGCGACCCCTAAACAAAGACGGCCGCGACTTAGCGCAGTTGAGAGAAATATGACAAACACAAAGTCTAAATAAGCCGAAGCTAGTCTGTCGTTTTGGCACTTTTTTCCTCCATGTGGACCTGATGCTTACTCACCCGACCTGACCTGCTATGTACACTGCGTTTTGGTATCCAACAGGAGACCAAGAAAATAGAATGCTCTGTTGGAGACAATCACTGCTGAATTATCCAAGTACACGTACAACAGAATCACATACAGATTTCTGGAACACATTGCCATTGGCCATGTTTCTCGGAACCGTCACACTCGACCGAGACATGGGACGAAACCCACTCTGCAATGTCAAACACTCGTGGCCGGTTACCGATTAGTCCGCTACCTGTCAGCGAAGATGATGACCAACCGGGTCTCGGCCTTCGCGAAGCCTTGATCCGGAAATCCTTCAGGAACAAGGCTAGTTGGGGGAAAATGCTACCCTTGTGCCCTTGTTGTCGTTTAGCAAAGTTGCCCAATGAGTCTTGGCAGGGACAAGATGGGGCGTGGTAAATGCGTTGAGGCGAGGAATTCGGCTTCGGAAGAGAAGATTGATCCTTTTGAAAGCTAGGTGTAGGACTTGTCAGCCCCAATTTCACAGTCAGATGGCTCTTATTCCGGCATGAAAAGTGAGAGAATAGATGTGTCCATGGGAAAGCGGAACTCTGTTTTCGTATCAGTGAGAAGAAGGGCAGGCTGACTTGCAAAAAGTATAAATTGAACGATGATCTTCACTCATTTTCCGTCCATATTTGATTTCATATCATCGGAAAAGTAATTCATACCCTTCAAACATCAATCTGTGCAGTCTAATTAATACGCCTGCAATGTGTCTTTCATCTGCACTTGGGTTCCTCGCCGTCACGGGCTTGGCCACTGCCTCGCCTGTCGAGCTGGAGGAACGACAAAGCGGCAACTTCAAGGGAGAAATTGTTTCTGCGAACAACTTCTTCCGCGGGCAGCATGGCGCGAAGCCATTGTCCTGGAGCAATGACCTTGCCAAGAAGGCGCAGAACTGGGCCAATACATGCAACTGGTCTCATGATGTAAGTCGAACATTAGCATGCCATTCACTGCTGAATGAAGCTCGACTCCGTTTATTTTTGTTCCCAAGATAGAGAAGACACTCTTTTAAAGTTTGTATGCAATACTGATTGTGCTTCCCTGCAAAACAGTCACCTGGAGAGAACCTCGCCGCCAGCACTGGCTTCGGCTCCTGGGGCGCCTTCGTCAACATGTGGGGTGCCGAGCGCAAGAAGTACAACTGGAACCGCCCGGGCTTCTCCATGGACGCCGGCCACTTCACGCAGGTCGCCTGGAAGAACACCAAGAAGGTGGGCTGTGGCAGGAAGAAGTGCAACGGCGGCCAAGGCAAGGTCAAGGGCTTCTACGTCGTCTGTAAGTATGATCCTTACGGTAACTACCGCGGCGAGTTCCCCAAGAACGTGGGCAAGCAGACCAAGGGAAAGCCAAGTGATGTGTGGCACAATAAGTAGATGTGCGATTTGATGAAGCTGAAAGTGAGACATGAGTTTGTGGATGTTGCAAATTTCTTGTGTATATACGACTTTCCTTTCGTGTAGCTACTTTCATGTCCGTCTCATTCATATTGATTAAGATGGCTTTTTGGAATAAAATCACGCAGCTTGAAGAACTAGAAGCTTTTCAACTTGTGAGGACGGACTATTCCCGAAATTATACAAATGCCCGTTCAAAATTACTTTCCGCATGCTGGCACTGTCAGGCGCGAAGGTTGCGGAGGTAGGATTTATGCAAGGAGGTTGTCGCGGGAAGGAAACCTTGCAGGAAAATACGTTGCTGGCTCAAAATACTCACCCGCAAGGTACTGTATTGTCCATCAATCAAACAGTAGAGTTAAAGCATAGATGCAATCACATCGCTCCGTTCACAGGCTGCACTTAATATTACATCCATCCATGTCTGGTCACTTCTGCTCCACCACTTCACATCTGGCACCCGACTCGCACCCCACCACGTCCACATCACATTCTTGTACCAAACTTCCAGAACGACAATCATCCACGCATAGCAGAACTGTGAACATCAGTCCATCTTGAAACCGGATAGCTTGTTATTATTATCCCAGTGAAGGCACCAAAAATGACCTCCATCCTCCGTTACACCCTCGTCTTCTACGCTCCTCCCTCCGCCATCCCCGCCTGCAAAGCGGCCATCTTCAAGGCTGGCGCAGGGCGATACCCTGGCGCGGGCAACCACACAGAATGCTGCTGGTCTACGACAGGCACCGGCCAGTTCCGCCCCGGAGACACGGCCAATCCTCACATTGGAAATGTCGGCGTTCTCGAAGAAACACCCGAGGTGCGAGTCGAGACGCTATGTGTAGGCGAAGACGTGGCGAGAAAGGCCGTTGAGGCGCTGAAAGGGCACGTCTTACTTTCTTGACCCTACTACTAGTTATGAATGAAAGCGCTGATTTCGATCAAATTGAAAATGAACAGAGCACATCCATACGAGGAGCCTGCATACCAAGTGTACAAGATCGAGGACATCTGATTCTGTTGCATGGGTCATTTTCCCACAAACTTCTCGACCACGACTACAGAAGCGTTTTAGACTGCTGAACCATTGAGGCTTGCTTATGCACTTTGCGTTCATTAATTGTATTTACTCGCTCAACAACGGTGAAACAAGGGCACGCGGTCGATTAGGACCAACGCCAGCGGCCTGCGTACAGTACACAGGTGGATTGTGCTCTTCTCGTCTCTCTTCAACCACCAAGATCTAACTGTCATTTACAAATGACCTTCAACGCCAACGTCCTTGCTTTTAGGCCACCGATGCAATCACAAGTGCTGCCACATTCTCTTCTTCGCTTCTGACCGTAATCTTTGTTGTCACACCTGATTTTGAAGAAAACGCCATCCTCACGTTCGTCACAACTCTGCCTCCATTGACTGTCTTTCCAAGCAATTTGAGTGTGTGAGTGTTTGGGTTGACAGGTAAATCAGTGCCCTCCACTGGCTGCAATGAGAGAGCCTTGGCCAACTCCTCCGTTGCATCTGTGTTGAATACGAGTTAGCTTGCGCCATTCCGCAGGCTGCAAGTGTGTCACACGGATTGTACTTACCAGCAATGCTTTTCATGCTGCTCAGCTGCAGGGTCTCCTCAGCTTCCTCCCCTGAAGCGCCGATCTGCTCCCACAAATGGCTGAAGTTGCTGGCAAAGGTAGGCACAATGTAGTCGCTGCCGCTCAGTTCAAATTCAGAAATCTCATACTCATCGTCGTACCCAGACACCTCGGGCTCACCCGTCGATGGGTCAATCTCTTTGCTTGTGAACTTGAGAATGTTGGAGAATGACGAAATGGGCATTGATCCCTCGCCGTTGACCTTCTTGAAAGCCACATAAACCTTGCCAGGTTCGTTGGTGGCTAATTTCTCGCACTGCATGATGAATACTTCCTCCAGCTCGTCCTCGTCCCCGGGGGTAGCAACTACAGAGACGGCTTCCAGGACCGTGTCCGGCAGCGTATTTTTGACTTCATACTGGAACACAATGTGCTCCTTGAAAATATGTTTCACCAAAGTCACCACATATTCCGTCTCGGCCTCGGTAAGTTCGACTACTTGTGAAGACTTGAGAACATTGCCAAACTCCCTCATTTCGCGAATTTGGATCAACTCTTCAGAATAGCGCTGAGCTTGCGCGGAGGCAGAAGCCACAGCTTCGGCGCCACCGGCAGGACGTTTGGCAGGGTCGATCTTGGGGGCCTTGAGGGTCGGGGTTGTTGCGGTGAGTTTTTTGTTTCTGTCTTCGGCGTCGGCTTGCTCTCGAGTGATGACCGGAATGCTGGAAATGTCGAAGGGGTCCTTGAAGGCGGTCTGGTCGTCGGATGTCACATACATGACGAGCTGATGCTCGAGCACGGGCAGGGAAAACATGCTGTCATTCTTGACAAACTTCTCAGCTGTGTCGTCATCTTCCTCTCCTATGAGCTTCAGATTCAACGCAGCGCGGTCGCGAACTTCGTCATCAACATCATCCAAACATCTAGTAAGCAGGACTCTGACGCTAGCCTTGACATCCGGGTCTTTCTGGCCGACACCGAATTTTGCAAGGGCGGTCACAGCAGCGGCTCTTACAATCGCATTCTCGAGCACAACTCGGTTGTAAATGTAACGAATATACTTAGTCGGTTGAGCAGCCTTGGGGCCCTCCAGACCAATGAGATGCAAAATTCGCACGGCCAGCTTGGTAAATTCGCAGTCCTCAATAAACTCGCAGAGATAGGCCAAGGCCTCGTCCTTGGAACCAGGGACAAACTTGATCAGGTCAAACATGCTCTCCACAATAGTACGCTTGAACTCGTAGCCGCCTTCGTCTCTAAGAATGCTGCTCAAGAAAGTAAGCATGCCTGCCTGCTTGCTGGGAAACTTGAGGCATAAAGTTCGAATGGCTTCAACGATAGTGATTTTGAATTCATCCGTGATCTCTGACATGAGCCCGGAGATCTGCTTCAGAAGTCTGTCCAAGCTAGCCTCGTTACCGGTCCGGAGAAGTGTGGTGATGGCAAAAGTGGTGATGGATCTGTTCGTGTCTGAAATGAGAAGTTCAAGGTCAGGATTGCAGACACTGACAGCAGTGGGGCTAAAGGCGGCAAAATTATGAAGAGTTCGGAGAGCGCTAAACTTGACAACAGCGCGGGGAGACGTCAATAAGAGCTGCAACGTATGAACAGCTTGGGTGACTTCACCATCGGTAAGGTCCCCCATGTTGCAGAGGGCCTTTGCAGCCTCAAGGATTACCGTTTCCTTCTTGTGACGCAGCCAGCCTTCCAGGAGCTGGATCATGGGCTTTCGCAGCGATGGTTCTTCCTCAGCAAGTTTCGCCGCAAGCCGGACAAGCAAAATAGTGCCGGTGGTTTCGATCGCGGCGCCTTGCCTCCCAGGGCCAGCAAGCTGCTGGACCATCTTGACGAGGGCCATGCGGTCGTGCATTCGCAGCCTGTATAGTAGTCCTATCGCATGGTATTGAGTCATTGTTGCGTTCGTGTGCTTCGGCGGCGAGGAAGCAGCATTCTGTATTCCCCCGATCCATTCGCGGATGGCGTCCTTCGCGAACGGCAACATGTGATACGAGGAGACCAAGCCAGCAGACAGAACTGCAGGATTCGAATTTATTATGGCTTTGCCGAACACGTTGATCGTTTCGCGGTTCGAAGCCTTGAGACAAGCAGATTAGCAGAACGATATGGAAATGGTCAAGAACTATCGACGAGGAACAATACGAACGTCGAGAACGCGACAGAGAGCTCGAATGGCGTTTGGTTTCATGATCGAGTCTTTTTCCGAGTCTTCTTTGGTCGAATTTGTAACCAACATTTTGCTGGCAGAAGAGCCTGCCAAGGCTTTAGTTACAAGATGGATCATCTGTCTCAGGCTGGGATCTTTGTTCGCGAGTAGATTGCTGACGCGACCAAAAAGATCATCAGCTTCCTTGGGCGGAAATACCTCCCCCGTAGCGAGAAGAAGGGCAATCTTGGTTAAGATGATTCGGCATCGTCGAGGTTGAATGCTGGGTTGACTGAATATGCGTGCTGCAATGTGGTATTAGCCAAGCTGGTACGGCAGACTAGACGGGAGCGCTCCACCAATCTTGAGATGGCCATTGTTTTCTCATCCTACCTTCTTGGGATACTTGAGAGCGGTCGACCTTGATTTTGGCCAGACCCGGATCGGAATCCTCATCCTTTTTGCCGTAGCTCATTTTGGGCGATGGGTCGGAGGAGGATCGGTCGTGAGGTGTCCAACTTGGCTGGCAAGTCCAAGTGGGTTGGATATCACCACGTCGACACTTTGGGTTTCAGGGATGGGCGGAGCTTTCACGTGACACCCCGCCTTTCAAGTAGCGATTGGATCCAGACAGTTTTCCTTACCGGAAGGTTTGCCCGCATCCACAGGATTTCAAGCTTGTCCTATCACTCAGATGTAATACTGCAATGGATAAGACTGCACCGAAAACACTGAGCATCGCCAAGTTATTCGGGCTCAAGCGATTCGATTGTCTCTCATACGGCGTAATGATATGACTTACTTTTGAAGTGGGTCGTTCCGCGCCCTGTCCCAAGAGAGCAGGGGTTCATCGCGGACGATCCCATCGAAGTTGTCCTTTGCATTTTCGAGCGTTTCCTTTAAGAAAGGAAAATTCGAGCCATCTCTACCCCTTTCTGGTTTCCTTTCCTTTATCATAAAGACGAAGAAGTCAAACCACATCCGAGTCGTGGGTAGAAGCACGAGCGTTGACATGACATGACTGTAAGCGACGCTTATGTTCTGCATTGCCTATGCTGTAAAAGTTTCTATATTACGGCAGATATGCAATTTCTTGATATTCCTTACATGCTACCCTATCAAGCCAATGTTTCATTCATCGCGCCAGCCTCGGTCTGCACAAATTGGATGAACGGCATGACGACAATACTCTCATCTGACTAAACCTTGGGCATTACCTATCACCTTGGGAAACTCGCAAATCGACAGCTCCAGCGGCGCGTAGCATTTCGATGATGTCTTCGTATACTCTCAATGAAGCCCAATAGAGTGGTGTCGAACCATTACGAGCTGGCGCATTCACGTTTACCTTTCCTGAACCAAGCAGCAACTCGACGAAGTCTTTCTTGCCCCAGAATACAGCCCAACTAAGTGTTGTTATACCATCACGGCCACTTGCATCTAGGTTTACGCGCGCATCGCTGAGCAATGCAGAAATGGCATCCCATCGTAAGACAGCAGCGGATTCACAAAGTGCTGTCTTGTCATAACCATTTCTTGCATTCGGATCCACACCCTCTTGTTGAAGCAGAATGTCAACATGTCGATGTCCACATTTGGCGGCACAGAAAAGTGGTGTTTCCTCAGAGTCGTCCCTTGCGTTGAGGTCGACCTTTCCCGTATCGAGGAGCATGCGAACAAGGTCTTCGTCTCCAAATCTAGCGGCACGATGTAACGGTGTCCAGCTATGCAAGCCTTTTGCATTCATATCTACACCTCTGGTTTGTAGAAGTAAGTGAACGACTTCTGGATTGCCACCTTCCACAGACCAGTAAAGTGGTGTCTCACCGAACGAAGCTTTAGCATTAGCATCGACCCTCCGGGTTTCGAGAAGCAGCCTGAAAACACACGCATATCCCTTCATAGCGGCCAGAGAGAGCGGCGTTTGGCCTCTCATGTTTTTAGCATCCACCTGAATGTCGTGAGTATTGAGGAGCATTTGTACACAGCCGACGCGACCCATGGATGCGAAATGATGCAATGGCGTCCAGCCTTCAGCATCTGAACAATTGATATTCGCTCCCTTCTCGGCGATAAGCTGTTTGAAGATGCTGTCCTGTTTCATTCTTGCGGCTTCGCAGAGTAGAGGCATGCCCCCATTATTCACCACGTTTACATCAACGGTGCTTACACTTAGGAGCAACTGAACAATTTCTTTGTGACCCTGCCTCAGAGCATAGAACAGAGGAGTCATGCCGGAACTATCGACCGAGTCGATGTCCCCGTTTTCAATAAGCTTTGCTGCAAGGCTTGTGATACCGAAATACGACACCAGATGCATTGGTGTTACTTGAGTCGGGTATTCGAGTAAATTTATAAATTCCGAACGATCCGTGTCCGCCCACAGTGGCTGCGCCCACAATGGCTGAAACGAAGATTCAAGGATATTTTGACCAGAATTGAGAAAACCCAAAATCTCGCAGTCAATGGATGAAGACTGGCGAGCATGATCACTCCAATGTCTTGCGGCGTAGAGGAAAAAAGGATGGGTTCGAATCCTCTGTTCTAGGCTACAGTCCCTCTGGCATGGCCCATTTGCAAATTCTTTGAACCGCAGGTATGTGATACATGCATGGGTTAGCTCAATCTGAGCACCAGCGATCCATTTGTTGCCAGCCCCTTCGAAGTATTGCTGGGTGGTAAAATGAAGTAGACGAACCATTTGACTTTTCTCGTCGACAATCACCAGAGGAGCAGTTGCTTTTAAAAGATTTTCAGCTTGTAGAATGTTGGATCTGTCCAACTCGTCATTTCCAGCTTCGACTGCGAGTGCGTGTTGCAGTTCCAACATTTTGAGAGGTCTTTTGGCGTAGACGAGCCATGAAAAGACGAGTTGACCATCTCGAAAATAGTCGCCCTTCTGTTGCTGTAACCTGTCCATGGCTTTGTCGTATGCTTCGTCAATTTTTCTGGAGACGGGTTTGTTTGACTCAGAAGCTTGCTGAAGGGCATCCAGTGCTTTCCTCACTCCATTTATTGACCACTTTCCGACCAGCGAGTTGATATATAACTTTGCGAGGAGAAAGCTGACTTGTCAGTTGATGATCGGTGATCAAAGACTATCACGAGAATTCTGAACTTACATTCCATCTACCGCGTCCACAATCTTGGCTTTGATCTCATCCCGGAGGTCTCGATCCCTCTGGACACAGTCGGGAAGGTCTGTCATTTGGCTATCCAGATACGCCATCACGACTTGAGTTTTGGCGGAGAATTTAATCGAAGGATACCCGTCAAAGATTTTCTCGATTTCTGGTACGGGCCTGGACGTCACGTATAGATTGACACGTCCGCCATCATGAATGTGCATGAGTTCACGCAAGAACTTCTTGTGGTTATCGTCGTTCTGGCTACACTCATCAACAGCATCAATCAAGATATAGCTTTTCTTGTAGCACCTGAGGATCTTGCGGATAGTGTCGGAGATATCTCTTTCTTCAGGAGGTATCACTTTGCGGTTCTCGAAGAACTCTGCTAGTGGCTCTGGAAGGTCTGGAATAGTCAGGGCTAGTTGCTTGAGTAGACTGGGGAGCAGATCGCTCGCTTTCTGATTCGCGTGATGGCGGAAGTTGCAGTAAGCATAAGCGATGCCGACTCGATCGGCTTTGGTATATTTTTTGCGCAGATTCTGAATAACGAATGATGTAACGAATGTCTTCCCGGCGCCAGGAGGACCGGAGCAGAATAATACTTGTCCCTCTTCATCAACAAGTTTGTCCCACACATCGAAGCACATGCAAGGTAAGCCGGTTCCTGGTTGATGGTGGCTTAGAATATCACTCTGCTGGGCCGCATGGTCAATGGGTGAAAGCGATTGGAGGATCTGCTCATAGTGTTGATCGGCCTGCTTGCGTCTTACATCTTCGACTTGTTCTTTGATGCCTAGGAAATATCCGATAGCTCGGAATTAGTTCCGAGTAATGAATAGACTATTTGATGAAACTAACCAGAGAGCATATCCAGAATCTTCTTCTCTGACTCAATCTCAGTCGGTATGATAGAACACAGAAGGTCCTTGGCGTATGCCGCCGCCATCATAGCTGCATAACCCTGCCAGACCTTGTTTTTATGTGAGTCCGCGTAGTCACAGATGTCGCGTATCACCAGGAAGGGAAATTGATTCATTAAGCCAGCAGCCTCCATTTCGAAACACAAAATGCCTTTCTCCTCAGCCAACCTATCCCGTGTCCCAGCGTCTTTCATGACGCGATTTGCTGACGCTATGAGTCCATAATGTATGGTTGGGTCGTCGTCTTCTCCTGCACGGTCACCTCTTGGGTGTATTGAAGAGGGGCCGCGAAAGCAGGTTTCGGCACATGTAGCGTCGTTGTTATCAGGATGAATCACGCTGGATAAGAATATAATATCGTCGTCGGCGTGTGGGCGCTGATATTGTTTTCCCAGTTTCGGAAACTTGGTGAGTGCTTGATTGATTGTCTCTGTTATTTTGTGACCTTCCATCTTATACTGGGATTTGAGATCCTGCACAGCTCCTAGTAGGAGGCGAGATGGCTGGTTCAAAACCCCAGTCATTTCGAATGGTTTGCCTTGGAATTCCTTGCCAAAGTCGTATTGGATCACGCCTCCCTAGCACTGATCTGGAGTGCTGACAACAACGTCACCCAAACGGATATCATTCTTGGGTCTCCATGCACCACCTGCTATCCCAACCATTAAGCCCACTCGTATGTTTGTAAAAGTATTCAGAAGGTTGCTGCAACTTGTTGCCGCTGATGCGCTACCATATTCTTTGAGAGGGAGGACAGTGATAACAACATTGTGCCTATTAATGCGCCCAAGGGTATATGGGTTGCTGTCATTCTTGCGAACAGTTGCTGGTTTGCCATACCTTTCATCCAGCACAGATTTTGCTGCAATATACTCAGTGTCTAGAGCGCAAATCCACGCAACAGTGTACTCGCAAGAATCGGGCATGGTGGCCATGGTGATATTGCTGGTGCAATGAGAGCATACGAGGAAGACAAAATTGAAAGGCGATATAGTCCACAATTAGAATGGGCACGATCATCAATATTTACTTCTTTTCATTGCTGCCTGACCTAGGTAATGAAGCATATCTGGTGGACTTAAGCGCTCAGGGGGGAAAGGACACCCAGTGACAAGGGCGGGTAATATGCAAAGCAAACACTGACGGCTGGACTGCAACTCAATATCAGCTATATCATCCTGGGCGAGTGTCTGTCTGTGATTCGCGCTGCAGAAGGCGCTCCCGTTGCGATGCATATTCGGCAAACAAATAAGCCCGTTTGTCTTGGAGCTCCGCTTTAAAGGCTTCCAATTCTGGAACATCATGCATTGGAGCGGCGACGGGCGCTTTAGGCTGAAGCACTATTGATGAGTATCATTTGCTAATCAGCTCGATGCAATGTTTGCTGCGTTTGGGGGCGAGCGGATCATTCGCCGACGGATTGGCCAAACTTCAAGTACATGTGATAGCAGCGCAACCCATCAGAAGTTGGAGTGCTGAACCAGGCCGAATCCTATGTCTTATTGACGTGTCAGACTCTTCCCGAGTTGCAGCTTTCTTGCCTTCCCCTCTCCAGAACTGAACCAGAGTTGACTCACTTTTTGTTGCAAATAGAGCCAAGTCAAAGCTGTCTGATCCTCATATATTGCCAACGTAAACTCTCGATCGGGAGGCATTGACCTGTGCGGCTTGTAGCGACTGGACGACCTTCACAGCGCGGGTGTTCGTAAACCTCCAATCGTATGTCTCTGCCAACTGCTTCTAGAGAGTTTACCGGTCCGTAGATCCTCGCACATCCACTTGAGCCGAAGCCCTGTGATGGAGAATTGACGAACATTTCGTTCACCGAGCAATCTACATCCTCGTAGTAATGTACTCGCCACTGCGTTAGGGAACACGACACCGTCGAGCTGAGACTCAGAGTCGCGAGAAGGAGGAGACGCATCGTCGTTGCGGCCTGGTGATGCCTGGCTTAGTGTGTTTGGTGTAACATGAGGATTCCAAAATAACGACCACCGCGTGCCATGCCAAAATATATAGCTTTTCCCTTTTTGATGTTCCGGCGGTGGAAATGCAAATATGCCTCATTATACCAACGCGATCCATAGTTCCTTATGCGCCAATTATTGGCACTCGGTTCGTTGCGCCAGGCTCAACAGACACCTAGTAGAGGTCCAATCCATCAATTGTTTGGAAGAGGGCCAAAACAGCTCACTGCCCCAATTCAACACAGCATGTTTGAGACGTACGAAAAGCACGACGGAGATACTACCAGGGAGGAGATCCTCCAGCTGGGCAGTGTTGCAACACTTGTCGTGAAATCCGGCTTTTCTCAAGAGCCTCCCCTTTTGTCGCCACATTACAGTTCGATCTTGTATAAATAGCTTACAGCATCGGCGGAACAGACTTACGCTTCCCTGACCACGGCTCGAGATGCAGTTGCCGACGTCTCCGGTGCTGAACAACCACCATTCCAACAGAGAGATAAAAAAGAAAATAGCTCATGCCACCTTGAGAAACGCATGTAATATTTGTATGAAATAGAGACCAATCCCATCCACCTCCATGATATTCATTCTCACAGGCATATCATATTGGTCCATGGTTTGAGAATCCACCAATTCAACTCGCTCATTGGCCCAAGAAAAGTTCTGGTGGGCCAACCAGCCAACACCCCTGACACCATCGAACTTACATCATTTCCCCAAAGTCACCGCGCGCCGCAGAAAAAAAAAAGTCCAACACCAAGCCCACGACGTCAACATCTCAACACACAGAGCTTCCATCAGCCCGCGGCACAACATGCATCCTGCAGCTCGAATGCCCCTCAGGGTGCTCTCGCGCACCCTCGCCCCGCAATCCCATTCTCGAGCGTTGCACGTAACGGCCTGCAAAGCCGCCAATGTCACTCCCGCCTTGGGCACCGGTCCGCCGCCTGAGCCGCCCACCTCGACTGTCCGCAACATGAACGAGAGGATCGAGCGTCGCCGCAAGCAGGCCGAGCTGTTGAAACAAGCCAAAGTCATACGGAACTCAAAAGATGGAAAGTCGACGACAACACTGCGCAAGAGGTTCTGGAAGGAGGTCACAGTCAAGGAAGTCGATGGTGGGTATAATCTGAGATGATGAAGTGGACAAGCAACTTCGTAGGCAAAGGAAGACAACTAATTTTTGAACGAAATGAAGGATCCCTTCAAGTTTGCCTCGATACGAGACCACTGCGCCACCCGCAAACCAAAGAAATCATCTCTCTCCCGCTGTCCAAACCCAACCTCGCATTCGCCATGGCCCTGGAATGGGACTCTCTTACCGCCACCGCCCAAGCAACCAAGCAGCATCTGATCCCGCTCACAAGTCTAGTCTACCGAGCCATTGATATCCAAGCTTCCGACGCGGACAACACCCCTCGTGCCGTCAAGATCCGCGATCAAATCACCACCAGCGTCATGCGGTACCTCGACACCGACTCACTTTTATGCTGGGCGCCGCCCGCAGGACAATATGATTTGCGCAACGATGCGGGTGAATCGCTACGTGACGTGCAGAAGCGCACGGCCAAAGATGTGGTATCTTTCATGACGACGCATGTCTGGCCGGGCATCAAGCTGGAGCCCGTACTGGACGGGGACGCCATCATCCCCAAAAAGCAGGAGGAAGGTGTCCGCGAAGTCGTACAGGGATGGGTTTCAGGACTGACAGCATGGGAAATCGCGGGGCTAGAGAGGGCCGTGCTGGCGGGCAAGAGTCTCGTGGCAGCCGCGCGGTTCGTGACGGAATGGAGTGAAGGGCCTAGCAGGCGGCCGAACTTGTCGAGCGACGTGAAGTTTGGCGTGGAGGAAGCCGCCAAGATAGTCAGTCTCGAGGTAGATTGGCAGGCGACGCAGTGGGGAGAGGTTGAGGACACCCATGATGTGAACAATGAGGATGTGCGACGGCAGCTGGGCAGCGTCGTGCTGCTCGTCTCGGGAACGGGAGAGAATGCGTAGTGTATATGTGTATAGAGTGTATATTAGATTCAAAAGTAGAATGGAGAGGCTGCGAAATGTACGATGACGAGTTGAAGAATCCTTCGCTTCTGAAGTACACCTGAATGAACGGTTGGTATCCTGTTGACGGAGCATCTTGTGCACAATCCTCTCTCTCCCGTCCTAAGTCCTATTCCCACCGTCTGACATGCTTCTTCGGCAGGGCATGTTGAACTTGGTATCTCTTTTAATCTCGGATCATACATCATTGGAAGGCCGTGTCTCCAAGCATTTCATCCTTGAAAAAATGGTATACAATTCCAGAACTTGCCACACGTGGTCATTCATGGCATATAAACCAATCAAACAGATACGCCCGTCGCTTCCCACCACTAATTCTGAATCGGCACGCCTCCCAACGCATCAAAACTAGTAGTATCCCAATTAAAAAACGATCCAATCACATCCAAATCTCCAAAACCCTGAAACTCCGGTCCCGTCGAAAAGTCAAAATTTGTCGCCGAATCAAACGCAACAGACTGCAAGGCATCCAGGTCGGACGGCGTCGTCATTTTTTGCGGATGCAGATCTGGGCTGGTGGGATTACTTGCGACAGATTTGACCAGCACTTTGGAATGAATGATCTGGAGCATTTTGAGGGATTGGCGACCCGAAGCGTTGAAGGATGCTACGTGCTTTAGGACTTGCTGGCATTCGTCCCAGGATGTGGCCATCTGTGCTTGGTTGAGGGAGGGGACGAGAGTTGGGCAGGTTCTTGCTATGATGAGGATTATGCCGGCTGTACTGGCGTCTAGATACAGTTAGATAGTGGTCGTTGTAGTTGCCCCGATCAAAAAAGTACGTGTTGACTTACAGAGAACATCCCACCACCACGCTCCTGGGATTTGCGGGTTGAAAGTGCCATGAATGAGAGCCAGGAGGTCAATTGCGGCTTCGACACAGAGCTTGGCGCATTGAAGAGATGTTCCCGCCAAGATTGGGTCAGTGAATGTATTAGGTTCCAGTCTTGTTCCCTCTGGATTGGATTGCTCGTGAGTCGACAACTGTGCCAGAATGGGCCGAAGGAGCATTATACGTAGATATATGAACCTGTATCTTGTAAGTATAGGCTATGGACCAAGTCCAATTGGCAGAAACAAACCTGGCGTGCAACAAACGACTTTGATCTTGGAACAAGACCCTATTCTCCTTCGGTACATCCGTGGTCTTCTTCCACGATAGCGACTCGTGGAGGGAATTCTCAAAGTCCGAAAGCTTCCTATGCAGTCCAACAATCGTATCGAGACTGTAATACGAGCTCGAACTCCCCGTCGCGGTAAGAGACATGTCTGGCGCCGTCCTGTTCATCCACGGCTGGTACACTTTGGAAAGAATCTCCTCCAGAATACCACATAGCCGTATGCTTTCCCTATAGAAGCGAAACTTGGGCGTAACCTGATGCGGCTCTGGGGGGACTGAGAGCTCATGTTCAAAGCCACATGGCAGTGGCAGCACCGAGATATGGGTTGTCATGGACGGGCGGCCATATGTCATACTCACCAGCCTGCTGCACATTAGTTCGCCTTTCACACTTATACCACATTTAAGAAGAAACTTACATGTCCATCAAGATGCACCCGTACCATGTCCTCCTCCTGATCTCCTCCTCCAGCCCACCTCTCGTATCTTGATGGTGTTCTGCATGCAACCCCAAGCCCTGTGCAACTCTGCACGCCACACCACTTGCGTTCCAGCACCGACTCGGATGCGGCGTACCTTGCAGATTCAGTGCTACGAGGAGCAATGTCTGTACGACACTCAGATTATTCGCCTCCAACAGGTCGATGTTCACGAACGGCTTCGTGCGCAGGAAGAACGTCGTAGAGGCGGTCAATCTCTCCGCAGGAGGAAGGTCCGAGTAATGGCACGCCAGTGAAAATACAGCATTTAGTGCAGCATGGAAAGAGATGGTGCTTGCGTCTCCGTCGGGATAGCATCCCAGCCCTAATCCGCTGGGTGAGTTGGCCGGTCGCCTCGACTCACTACCCTGCTTCCACAGACTCTTGTAGGCTGTTTCGAAGGACGGAAAGTGGAAAAAGGGATACATGTAGTATACTTTGTCCCGAAATGTCTGAATCAAATGATCTGCCAGGTCGCGTGGAGGAAGGGCAAACTGATGCAACGGCACAAAATAGCTCGGATCGCGACGCAAATCCCGACCTGCTTCTCGGCGAGGTAGGGAACCGAATAAGCGGTCCTTGTCCTTCATGGAGTCGAATGCTTCGTTGAGAAACGATGCAGTGGATGAACTACCGTAAAAGTCCTCTGAGACGCTGACATCGTCGTCTGTGATGACGGTGTCCATGGCCGATACGCTGCTGTTTGGCTCGGCAGTGACGATGGCATTGTGAGAAGTTCCTGGAGTTGATAGTGAGGGGTTCGGAAGGGGAGGAGAGCTGAGTGATGAGCTCGACTTGGCCGGCGTCGCTTGCAAGAAGCTGTAATCAGAGCATATAGGTGTGCTCCTGGACGTAGTCGCGGATGCGCTCGGCGTAGGCTTGGTATCAATGCCATCTCCGTCGTCTCCTCCAGGTAAGTCCAGATCCAGGGAGGGAACATCTACATGAGCATCTTTGCAAGCTTGTTCCAGCTTGCGAATTCGACTGTGCAGGACTTTGATATATCTTTTACATAGAAAGGGAAGTTCTATAGTCAGCCTCGGTTCTCGATATATGGGGTGCTTCGGCGGAACGGGAGAAGAACTGAGAGACAGGACAACATACTCATCCGTGCTGGCAGTTCGGGCATTTTTTAGCTTGTAGACACATCTTTCCAGACCCAGTGATCTCCTCTGGCAAGTCGAGCATATCGGTTTCACGCCATCACAGCGCGACTTGCGTTCCCGGCATGGCTCACATGCAAGGCTGATCTTTCGGCGGCGTGGGCGTTCCTTGGCTTGAGGGACCATGGTAGTTGGCAGCTGTGGGATTAATGTTGGGCGAGATTAGTGAGATCTCGCGGATTGAAAAAATTGAGAAAATATCCCATACAGAGGGCAGCAGCATGTTGCGATTTTGTCCAAATTGCAGGGCTGGACTTTTGCTGAGCTGCTGAGCTGCTGATGGCGGCTGGAGGGTTCACGACATGAAGCAAGGGTCTGACCTCCTGTCAACGGGTCGCTTGTGCCAGCTGCTGGCATTTGGCGGCATCTGGTCTACCTGGCGGCTTTTGGCGCCGTTGGTCGCCGTCGGGGTTTCAGTGACGTCGAAGCTTGCGGGGGAAGCGGCGGGCCGGGCTAGTTAGTGGTGGTCCCAGCCCTGCTGGCCATTAGCTTCAGAGGCAGCAGAGAGACAGAGCCCTGGAGATCAGCGGCCAACTTGAGTCTGGTCTGGCATTTGATTCCAGTCATCAAACCTCCGTTCTCCGTTCATGCTGTCCGGCAGCATTCCCATCTCAGTCACTGCAAAATGTCTGGTTTCTACTAATTCGCCGCAGACAGCTCGATGGCCTTCCACACTTGCTGAACACATCGCTGCCCGTCTTCACCACTGTTAGTCGAGTTGTGTAACAGCTCACATCTTGAATTATTCTGTGTCATATCACAGCTGGCATCTGGCCCAACCTCGTCATACCGTACATTATTTTCTGATGCAAAATATAACCCCGCCATTCTTTGCGCATAGTAAAGCTACGCTTTCTGCCCGTAAGTCGAGTTGCTATGAGATAAACATGGTATCGATCAACAAACCGCTTTCAACCTTCTAGATCTTGTACTTGTGTCTGAGTTGCATGATCGCCAATTGTGTCAGTGGCCGAATCTGTGACAGAATGTGCCAGTACTTCTTCGCCGCCGACGTCGCTCCAAGTGCCAATAATAAGACCAACGTCCATTTTATCGAGGCCCAAGTCTTCCGTATAGCCCTTAGTCTCGCGGCGCCAGGAGTGGGCTGGATGTAATCATGGCCGTCAGCTGATTTCGAACAAAATTGTGGCACGCCACCTACCGGATAAATCCAATCTTTGGTCTTGGGGAAGAAGCTTTCGAACCAGTACCACGGCTGGTAATGAGGATAAGTCATGGCGTTCCACTTCTTGCCATTCTCATCCTCCTTGTTGTACCAGCTGCGGCAGCCGGAGAACCATACAGTATTCTGCAAGACTGCTTGCAGCTCACGGGAGTATTTCTCTTCAGCTTCGCGGCGAACCTCTGCGAATCTGGCCTCCCCGTCCAGGACAGGCTTGATGACACGAAGCGCAAAGTTGATACTGTTTTCCGCCGCCATGATTGTTGATGTGTGACCTGTTGCCAAGCCTTGGTGTAGGGTACGTTGATGGGAGGGATGACCCAATGCTTCGACCGTACGAATTGGCTTAAATGCTTCGTCTTGTCCACGATGGCTGGTACGATTTGGGAGGCAGTGCAACCGTTTCCCACCAAGACAACTTTCTTCCCCGTCACGTCAACGTCTTGTCTCCATTCTGCCGAGTGAAATAACTCGCCCTTGAAAGATTCAGCTCCCGGGATATCGCAAGGACGCGGCTTCACCAAAATGCCAGTGGCGCTGACGAGAAACTGGCATTCGTGGACAAAGACTTCGTCGTTGACCAGGTTGCGAACATGCACCCTCCATCTCGCAGTCTGCTCGATCCATTCGCAGCGGATAACTTCGGACCGAAAAGACATTTTGCGCTCTAGGTCGTACTCGTTGGCCACATCTTTTAGATAAGCCCAGAGTTCGTCGGCTGTCGCAAGGGTCTGGCTCCATTTTGGGCTCAGCGCAAAGGAGAAGCTGTAGAGGATACTGGGAACGTCACAGGCGCAGCCTAGATACAAGCTCAGTAAGTAAGTTGCACGTTTGCGCATAAACGGGCAGAGGAGAAAAGTTGCCGATCCATGACACAACTTGGGACTGCTCTTCAATTTGCAATGGATATTGATCTATCCACACTCACCAGGGTACTTGTTTGCAAACCATGTGCCGCCCAGATCGGAATGCCTCTCGAAGAACTGGATGTCCGTGATGCCGTACCGCCGTTTCAATGTGGCGCCGAACCCAATGGCGGAAAAGCCAGAGCCTATGCAGGCGAACTGGCTGTATGTGGGAATCGTCTTGCCCATGATGTCGAATGGGTTGTTGTGTGACACTTGTGACAAAGAACAACGTTGTCCAGGTACGAGAATGGAAGTGTTGTGCAACTCTTGTGTAACGCGCCTTCCACTTTATGGAGCAACAACAATCGCAGCAATAAGAACTGTGTACTACAGGCGAAGCACCCACTCTTTGCCCACACGGCGTGACAAGTTGCACACCGGGATAAAGAATAATAGTTTTGAGAAAAGGAAATTGTTACAGGAGAAACGACCGAATGAAGCTTGATCCACACAAGGTCAATATAGCAACAAACTTAAAGTGTGTAAATGAGGTGGGCGAGCTGGGACCTATATGTAACACTCGGACTCAACTCCGTTGTTGAGTTGAAGCTTCCCCTCGTTGCAGCTTCCGTCCGGCCGCTTGAAAAGCCGGAAAAGCCAAACAGCAACGCGGACTTTTCACCCAATTCACCACCCATGATCCACCATCCTCCGCCTGGGGTAGAGACTACACAACGTATGTATGTTGCGCGCGCAACAAGTGGCTGGTTATGGCTGCCAAGGATGCGCATGCGCCGACAAGTCTGCAACCCTTTGAATCTCGCGGGTGGGGTTTGAGGCGGCTTCTCGGCTGGGCCTGACCTGTCAATATCTGGCTCGGCCGTCATGGGGTCCGACTTGCGTTGATACTGCCAAGTGGGCAAGCTATGCCTTCTCGCGGCCATCATCAAGTATCCCAGGACGGAGCTGCTAAGCATAGATTTACGGCTACTTTTGTCCTCGCAAGAACCTCTGGGAAATAGGGCTCCGTGGCCGATCTTCCAACATGAGCTTACATAGCATCAAATCCATTACGACATTGACATTTAGAGGGAAGTCCATGACCGCAGCTTAGCACGGCCGAGAACGACCGATTGACTGTGCTTCGATGCGAGCTCCGGGCCAGCCTACAACGGAGCTCAAAGCACGAATCATCCAATGGCCCACCCCCTTGTCAAGGAACCACAGAATATTAATCTCAATGGCGGCATCTGCACTGCGGGGTCGGCAACGGCATGAACTGAACGCCTGTTAGATCCCGGCAAATATGGAGCTTCAAGGCGCAACATTCTCAATAAACCGAGGTCCACCACAAGCCCCCGGACAACATAATCTGGCCGACACTCCACTTCAGCCGCTCATGGTCGCCTGCTGGGCCTCACGGAAAGATGATTCGATCAGTGGCAGTCAGGGGAAGTCGCAGTGTCATTAATTACTTCCTAACTGATGCGCCGTGTGTTGACCGACTCAATACAACAAATTCGACCCCTCTCTTGAGGATCGTGCTGCTACGCTTTAGCGACTATTGCCTGGCTGGCTTATTGCTAAAGAGCTTATTATCTACCTCGATATTACACCGGCGTCTACTTCTGCGGGTCCATGGCAGGCCCAATGCGCTTGCCAGTGTCTTTCTCGTATCGATTCTTCTGACGCTGGGCATCGAAGTCCACTCTCAATGATCGCTCTCGAATGCCCCTGAAAAACCATTCAGGGCCGCCCTTCTGTGATTTGATTCAGTTGGCATCTCTTCTTTAGCACAAATGCAAAGAAAGAAATTTTGCGGAAATGATTGCAAAAGGTCGCAGGGTGGTGGGGAGACGTCACTTACCAAGGCAGTGATATATCTCATTATTCCAGGCGCATAGATGGTGCCGCCATAACCACTGTACACAGCGTTGACCAGCTTCTCGCTGACAGTCTCGACTTTCAACAATGGCGTAATAAAGTGGGTTTCGTTGGTGCTGCCAGTGAAGAGCGGCGTGCGAATGAAGCCAAAGATACCCAACGTCAATCTCACCCTCGGGGCCTTGTGCAAGCCTTTCAATTCGAGTTGAAGCCCCTTAAAAACATGGTCAGTCTCGGTGCTTGACCCAGAATGTTTAACTATGGGATTAAATAAAGGAGACGCACCTCGTGTAGCGCAGTGAGACCCGACTTGGTGGCTGAATAGTCGACGATGGATGGCGCAGCTATGACAGAACTCATCGACCCCGTGTTCACGATATGTCCGTGACCTCTGCGCATCATCTCCGGCAAGAACTCCTTGCACAGCAGGAAAGGAGCAATAAGGTTCGTCTTAATGGTTAGCTCGACATCTCGTTGTGAACCCTCCATCACGGTGGCGCCTCTGGCCAGACCGGCATTGTTGAAAAGCACGGTGGGGTGACCGACTTCTTTCTTGATGCGATCGCAGGTTGTCTTGATGGCTGCCGAGTCGGTTAAGTCGCACTCATAAAAGAAAATCCGCGAGGAGCTGCTTCGCGGCGGCGTCCACGTGAGCGGAACGTAGTCGATGATCACGATGCGGGTGCGAGGGTTTTTGTTTATGAGACGCTTGGCGATGCTCTCGCCAATGCCACTGCTCCCTCCGGTCAGAACGACAACCTCGTTGTCCCAGTTCCATCGAGAATCATGGACCCAGTTGTTGGCGGACTTCTTGTTGAGCTGGTCGTTTAATGCAAGGATGAAACCCACGGCGACCAGCCAGTACACGCGATTACGAACAGTAAGTGCTTTGTCTGGCGACTGAAGCTGCTGGACGAGACGGGTGAATATTGGCTCCCATGTCAGTCCCAAGGTGATGGGGAGAGCGGTCTTGGGAGAAATGATATAGTTCCTGACAAAACCCGCCACGACGTCAATGATGAAGCCTTCGCGCGAGAACATGTTTACTATTGCGCAATTGTTAATCTTTCTCTAGGTATTAGTGATGTGGTCCTGTGGCAGATGGTGCGAATTAGGGACAGAACATTTTTAAGTACAAAATATCGGGGTGGGCGGCATACAAGACTGCATTGTTGTGTTACATATATAGAGTTCTTCGGCATTGGAAAACTGGAAAGCATCACATTTCACAGCTTTGAGCATTCACCAGAATTAAATTGAGCACTTACACGCTCCATGCTTGCCCCGGTCTGATGCACTCGGCTGACACCCGCCACAGACACGAACAGAGACGGAGACAGATGGAGCTGGGGGCGGAGCCGGTGGACGGGAAGGCGGCGCAATTCTACATAGCAGATAGTGCGTTGCCGGCACTAGGCGCGACTTTGTTGGACCATAATATTACGGACGGACATAGAATTGGCTTCTTCTGGTGCTCCAATTCCAACTCCGGTCATAGGTGTCTGGTCTAGTCTACTCTAGTCCATCCCCACTCCAGCTCTGGAAGAAGACCAGAAGGAGACTTGAAGAAGACAGAGATGAAAGAGATGAAAAAGACGGAAATACGGTGCAAGACTCGAGTCGCGGAACCATGCTGTTCCTCAACAAAAAGCTCATTACAGGTGGCAGTACTCACAAAAGATGAGCGAATTGCCAAAAATTTTATTCCCTCCCAATGTCCATATTACCAGCCACGACAGACCAGGTAATCAGAAGTGGTCATGAGGAGGGTTGGGGTTTTGCCGAGGCAGCAACTGACTCTGCCTTTTTCTCTGCTCCATACGATCCAATCCAATCCAACCCCAGTTTCCCAAGCTCAAGGC
>AFRD01000370.1:0-34839 GCA_000222875.2 Periglandula ipomoeae IasaF13
CATCAAGCATCCACGCCAACCAAGACTCCCTTGACTCCCTGAGCCCCATTCGCCTCACCGGACCTGCAGCTAGCGTTTGAAGGTGGCTTCTACGGCGCCGCCCAGAAGGAAAATAGAGCCCCAAGTGCCACGTTTGGCCCCAACAGCCCAGCGCCGACTGGTCCCCTGCTCCTGACGCCGCCCCATGCCTCCAATCGACCCTTGGCTTGGCTTGGCTTGGCTTGGCTTGACTTGACTTGACTTGACTTGCTTGGTACCTGGACGCTGGGGCAGGTAGACGATATTTATGGTGTCAAGGTGGTGCGCCGAGCTTTGGGCCACTGGGCCTCGGCAGACAACGAAGCCTCCTGTTTTCTAGTCATGACTCTTGAGAACGCAGCATCGGCGTGTTGCGCTTCAAGAGCTCAGGAGGCGCCGGATGCTCATA
This sequence comes from Periglandula ipomoeae IasaF13, assembly GCA_000222875.2. Taxonomy (NCBI): domain Eukaryota; kingdom Fungi; phylum Ascomycota; class Sordariomycetes; order Hypocreales; family Clavicipitaceae; genus Periglandula; species Periglandula ipomoeae. The sequence goes on from AFRD01000370.1 coordinate 428, forward strand.
AACATAGATAATCGACAGTCTGTAGTTCCTCACGAGAGCCGAGAGAAAGCTGATGCCCGATGCCTAATGATCCATGCTAGACGCCAATGCCAATGCCAATGCTCCGTGAACCATTGGACCAAGCGGCAAGCCCAGGCCCCAGCCGCCCCTTTCCATCAGTTGGGGTCTGGTACGCCGCTGTGCTCTGGTGCGCTCTTGCTGGCTGATTCACAGGGGAATTTGCTTAGCTTGGTCCTTTTCTTAGCGACATGGAGCATGAATCGATCGATTGAGCAGCCCAGTCAGTGCTGGGAGGAAGAGAAGTCAACTGCCCAGGTGGTCGGTCTGGTTGGTCAAACCGCCAGCCTCCCCCAGAAATCAAGTCACCCTGCTCCCCAAAGCTCGATGTCAACTTCAGCCCTTCCCACCATCGCTCCATCAACAGCTCCGCCTTTCCAAACCATATCATCTTTGTCGTCATCACCACCATGAGCTTCTGTCCTTCACCTGGTGTTTTGTCCCAGGCTCGATCAGCTTGAAGCAGAAGCCCCGAACCCGTTGCCTCTGGGTTTGAGACCTTCAGGGCCCTGATTTAGAGCCCAAGGTGGTCGAGGGGCCTCTGAAACATTTTTGCTGGAGCCCCCCCGAACATCGAACGACTAGTTCATCCGCGGTCCCATTTAAACGCATCAACCTACAACACCACCCAACCATCCGCCGCGCCGGCCAACACGCGGGAATCATCATCTTCCTCGCTGTTGAAGCCAGCCTCCATCATGGAGTGGCCCGATAGGACGCCCGCGGGCAACGCGGCCACCTCGTCCTCGTCTGTTCGTGGTCTGCCAGACAATCCTGCTCAAGGCCGACGACCAGTTCCCAATTCCGCCGCAACATCAAACGGACCGCCGCCGCCTCCGCCAATCCCTAATCTTCGAAATGCGGCCTCGAATGCGACTCTGTCGGCTTCCAGCTCCCTTACCAGCCCAGCACAGGTCATCGCTTTGGCCAGAGAAGCTATGCAGACTGCACTTGAGAGCGAGGGCCAGGTTGCTGATGCAGGCGCAGTCGGGACGGGATTGAGATCAGGTGTCACGGTCGATCTAAGCCGCAAGGGCATCCAAAAATTGCCGGAGGAAGTGATGGACATTGTCAAAGATCAGCTCGAAAGGTAATCACCGTCATTTGCTGATAAAATTTCTTGTAACAGTGACTAACGATGTCCCGCTCTGTGTTGCGCCTACAGGCTGGCGTTATCACATAATCAATTGTCAACATTGCCCGCACGATTTTCCGAATGCACCTCGCTGCGATATCTAAACATCAGAGGCAACCAGATCAAAGAATTCCCTGCGGCGGTGAGCATATGTCCTTGCGCTCTTATCGATATTCTGCTGCAGTCCATGTCTAACTCTACGTAGCTCTGCGATTTGAAGTCCCTGGAGATTCTCGATCTTGGTCGGAACCAGCTTAGAATTTTACCACCTACTATCTCGAAGTTGACATCACTCAAGGTCTTGTCTGTGCCGAAGAACCAGATTCGCGAGCTGCCGTTATGTCTAGCCGACATGGGCTCTCTCCAAGTACTCAAATTCGAGGGAAATCCAATCAGCTTCCCACCAAAAGACGCTATTCAGCCGCAATCTGGAAGCCCACCCAATGACGGCATTACGAGAGAGACGGAAGTCACAGAGGTTGCAGTCACATCAATGATCAAGAAGTTTTTGCGGCACTATGCCATTACGGGAAGGATGGAAGGCGACATCACTGGTGACGAGTCGAGCGAAGGTGGCGCCGAAGCACCTCGGTTCCCTTTGAAACGAGCTGCGAGCGGCAGATTCCCCATCAAGGTCAATGGCGCAGATGTGCCTGACTTGCGATCTCCCAATGGCATTCCTCGACCACCCCCGATTCCGACTAGATCACACTACCGCGGCTTATCACAACAAAATACTGCTATTCGTCGCCCAGGCGTCATGCCGTTAACTATTGGAAACGTCAATGAAAGGTTACGAAGCAACTCAGAGACCTTGTTGCGGCCCGATCGAGGTCCAGATGGCCGTAGTCGGCGCATGGGGATTGTGTCCAGAAAAGCATCTGAGCTGGGCACGTTGGACGAAACTCGGGCAAATAACCGATTTAGCCATTATCGTAGACTGAGTCATGGCTCTGCAATGCAGGGCACTCCTCCTGGTGCCAAGAGCCCAGCCACGCCAAACGAGCAATATCTGCAGCGTCCGATATATGTCCGTCGCCTGTCCGTGCTTCCCGAGCGACGACGAGAATCGAAAGTGTTCGACCCCGTCATCGAAGCCGCAAAGGGAATTCTGTACTCGGTTTTCCAAATTCACCCAATGATCCAAATGCTCATGACGTTGACGAGCGATGGGTCTGCGAAGCGGTCAAGCCTGGAGATTGTCTTTTACAACACCAACTCGCATGTCGAGGAGCTAGAACAGGAAATCCAGAGGCACGACACGACATTGCCGGAAACCGACGAGTACTCGGTCCGAGAAAATGAGAACGTCTATCGTGCGTGTCAAACGCTCGTGAGCGCGTACGGGCACGTCTGTACGCTCTTGGCCGATAACATAGATACTTTTGTCAACAACGGAGACGCCCGATATATTCGTACGCTCCTTATGTTGCTGTATAATAGTATCATGGAGCTTCGAGTGACGTTGGCATCTATCACTGCATCAAGGCCACAGTCCCGAAGAACGAACCGAAGCCTACCAGACAACACGAGCGAGACCATCAAACCTTTTCAACGAGAGCCTTTTGCAACTCCAACAGCGGATAGAACAGGAATCTTGCGGAGTCGCAACGGCACAATTGTTCACAACCCTGCCAATCTCCGCGTGGCAACAGATATACCGATGCACTATGCCAATGGCCAAACCCGCACTGCCAAACTTGCGTCGGCGACTCCTCGATCCGGCGAATCGTTTTCCTCGTCTGGCAGTCGAGACCTCGCAGTGGAATATACTGGGGAAGATGCACAATTCGACAGGATCTTCCTGTCTTTACAGAAGTCGACTGACAGTGTTCTCCGAACTCTACCCAACTTCCATGTTCTGCTTCAGGGTTGTTTACGAGCCGCGATGCAGCAGCGCGTGCCGCTCGCACACATCCAGGACTGGAAGAACTTAATTGCTGTATGTGGGCACGCTATTCAGCAAACTGAAATCATCAGGGGTAGGCTGTCTATCATCAAGCTCAAAGATCCCAGCGTGCGATCGCAACCAGCTTTTTGGAATCTGTGCCATAACTTTGTTGAGTCTTGGATCTCTTTTGTCAGTAACATCAAAACATCCCTCAACAGCACGCGTCTCCCGCCTGATACACAAATCCGGTTGCGACCCGTGCAACAGAGCATGAAGGAGACAAGCATCGCCATGGTGCAATCTCCCTGGCACCACTTGCTGCCATCATCTGGCCCTAATGGCAGCTTGGGTGGCCACTACTCCTCGCAGAGTGCATCACCAACGCAGGTGCCAATTACCCCCCAGAGCGCGGCTCTCGGCCCAGCCCTGCAAGCTACTGTGTCAACGACTCCCCATAGCGCTTCATTTGCAGCGGCATTCCACGGCAATGTCTTTGATCGGGCAGATGCTCTTATGGCCAATCCTGGCATATCCATGTCCCGGAATGGCACTCTCACCAGGGGCCATTCTGGGTTCAACTCATTGTCATCTATCTCGTCAATGTCATCGGATGGCAATTCCACTACATCGACAACGTTCAGCTCTAGTGGAGGACTTGGCTTGGCCCGTCCGAATGGCAGTGGAGTTGCGCTTTGAGCACAAGTAGTCGTGTCTTTCAGGGCAATCTTCACAATATCTGGGTACACACAGCCAATTATTGACACACGATGTGACATAAGCATACAACCAGAAGCTACTCATGTCATCATCTTTCCCTATTAACGGACGGTGGAGTCAGTTTATCCGCTGTCCCCTCTTTCTTTTCAATTTCCATAATCCGCATAGCCTGGCGTTATGGGAAAACGACCACTAGATATCTGATCTCGATGATCACACGAACTGTGGCGATGTAATCCAAAGACTACGAAGTCTTTTTGTTCTTTATCGCGTTTTTATCATGTCTCCTGCTTTTTTCATGGGAGAATGAGATGGCTGTTTTCGGGACAAAATAATGGTGGCGTTTTAGGTGGACTGGACATTTTACTGCTTATTTGATCTACTAACAATGGGACGAATTGAAGCTAAGACTTCACACCATTATACATGAGGAGGCTACAAAGGGCAAAGGGATTGCTAGAATTATTGTATTTGAAAGCAGGTTTGTTTGGCGAAGCAAAAAGGCGGATGGAGTTGCATATTGTATGATTATATATCCCGGAATGATAATGCAGTGGAGTGTCACACACGACAACACCGTAAAACCCTTCCTACAATGTACCTTGAGTGTGGCCGACAACTTCCCAAGCGCCTTCGAAGCTGAATTCACAAATAGCACATTGGTCTGAGGTGATCTAATGCAGGTCATCGACAAGTGCGTCCAACCCGTCGCTGCCAAGTGGCAATGGCGATGTGATGTACCCCGCCTCTCCCCTCCCCTCCATCTCTCTTGTTCAGAAACCAGACAAACAATGGTCTTGTTGTAATGTATCAGGTGCGCACGTTGAGCTGCGGCTCGGATCGTCCACCAGTTCTTGTGCAAAGGAATAAAGTAAGCCCATTCGATGGCCCAAGTGCAGCCTCCACTCGTGCATCTCTGCTCCATCTCCCTACATACATTTACATGCATCTCTAATACATGCGCGAAGCACCTCTCGAGTTCAGACATTCAAACGCCTGCCATGTCAGACCATTAGCGCACGACGTACCGCTCAAACTCTAAGATTGCGGATATTCAAAGACACAACTACGCCATGCCTGCGTCGCAACCCACATCCTCCTCCCCTCCTCGTCAACCCGCATCTCCGCCTTCGCTCTCCATGCCATCCACGACCACGACCTCTGCGCACGCGCAGCCCGTCCATGCGCATGCTCCCACGCTGCACCAGACCCTCCCGTCTGCCGAAACGCAGCGCCATGTCGCCGAGGCGCGTGCGGCCGTCGTCGCTTCCATGGGCAACCTGCTCGACTCGGAGCTGCAGTCGTGGGCGAGCATCCTTCACGAGAACGCAACGGCGCTGGATAAGCAGGAGAGAGACGTTCTGCGCGCGACGGAGAACTTGCGCAAGGAGCGAGAGGAAGTTGGCGAGGGAAGCTGACGCCGCGGCGAGGAAAGTGAAGGAGCTGGGCAACGTGCAGAACTGGGCTGAGGTTCTGGAGCGGGGTTTCTTGGTACTAGAGGAGACGGTGAGACTGGCGAACAAAGAAGGCAGTGATGGCGAGAGCGGCAGTGGTAGTGGAAGCTGTAGTTGCAGCGAGTGTGGCTGGAGTGACGTTGGCGAGAACGAGCGGGGGTTTGGAGCAGAGGGCATGATGGACGTCGATGTTGATCTGGCGAATAGCCTACACAGACAGAACAGCATGATGCTGAAGGATGGGAAGGACAAAGATAAAGGGGCTGCGGTGCAGGATGTTGACGTGGATGTCGACGTGAGCACCGAGACGGACGGTGTCAGGAGCGCCTGGTCTGATGCGAGTAGGAGCTTGTTGGAGCCAGATTCAAGTACGGGGACGGGAAGGGCGAAGGGGTCAGAGACGGCGAGTCTGTCGACGGAGTCAGGGAAGGATGGTGATGGTCGGGTGGTGGGAGCTTGATATGGACGTAATAGCTGATGGCTTTGTTGGTTTATGTGGAACGTTGATGTCTTTATGATTACGAGATTATGATTATGGCTGCTTTGGCAACGGATGATGAACTTCGCGGCGTTTTAATGAACGCAAGAATATCTGGTCTTGCTTTTCTTGTTCGATATACAATGGCACTACAAAGCTGATAACTCGGTTCCGTAGGCAATACTCTATTCGGGATTTCATTGATGAGACATTTTCTGCTTTTCCATTACTGCCCATACCTATTTTGATATAATAATTATCTACACAGGCTTCACAACTTTTATCAAATACAATATGCTCTTCTTTCTCTTCCTGAGCCATGTTTACCCCTTTTTCGCTCGGCCACTTACTTCTCACATACTTCCAACAACCTGCGAAATCAATTTCCTGAATGGGAAGACGGAGTCACTATGCTGGAGACATAGAAGTCGCTTACAGCAGCCCAGGCAAGACAACGAAGCGCTTCTTCTTGTACTTGTCAGGGAATTCTTTGCGGTAAGCCCTCTCCTTACCCTTGGCCCAGGTATACATTTGTGCGGCGCCAATAGAAATGAAGAGCGCGACGGACCAGTCGCGGGATGCAATGATGATACCAACCCAGGCTAAGATTTCGTACATGTAGTTAGGGCAGGTGACGAGAGCGAAACTGTAGCCGGAGGGAATCTTGCGCTCAGTGCCCCCAGTAGATCGCAGAGAGGACAGGTACAGATGGACCAAGGCATTGCCGGTCTCACTGAAGAGATAGAGAACAAATCCAACAATGTCGATGAGCGGCTGGTCGGCGCGGGCAGCCAAAGACCGAGGGCTGTAGATTGACAGGGCGCAGAGTAAGCCGGAGAGAGCCCAGTAGAAGAAGCTGTTCTTGAAGACGTTGAAAACCGGCATAGTATTGGCGGAGAACTTGTGAACAAACAGTGTCTCGATTTCGCGCTTGATAAAGTGTGCCACGATCATGCCAAAGGCGAGCCATTGAGTTGAGGACATGGGATCAGCTCCATTCTTGTAGATGTATGGTCGCGCGGCGACGACGAGGGCGTGCAGAAGAATTGGACCGAAGTATTCGATGACGAAGACGGTTCTCCAAGCAATCTGAGGTCCTAGAGCACAAAGTTAATTACTTGATTGGAAAGATATGGGGGGGAAGTTCAGTTTTCATGGATTGACAGCGGCAAACTTACCAAGATCCTTGACTAGGACTTCTTTGGCAGCAAAGACATTGGGCTCATCGGAGAGCTTAGCCTTGCGGTTTTTCAGAGTCTTCTTGGTAGTCGGGTCGAAGATGCCGACGCGATTGAAGTCGCTGATCTTGGCCTCTTTGGCGATCAAAGCCTTCAAGTCATCAACCGTGGCATCAGCAGGCAGATCTACCGATGCGGGAAGCCTCTTAATGGGCTGTTTCGGAGCTGCGCAATGGAACGTGGGTTAGCTAGGAGCATGTGTTCTGCTGCAGTCATAGGTCAGAGTAGGCGTACAGCGGTTCGTGAGCTTGATCGTCGTGTTAGCCATTGTAGGAGATGGTCAGAGACGTGAGGTGATGACGGAAACAAAACCAACGTCGCTGTCAAGCTGTTGGGGAAAATGACGGGTTCAAATGCTAATTGATGAGGGTCACCCCCTGCCCACCAAGCCTATCAGTTCTCCCTCCAAGACAGGTCTGGTTAGTTGCAGCCAGTTCCCGAGGCCCGTGGCAGAGTAGAGCTCCGGCAGTGCTGGGCTGAATTGCTGGCAGCTGTTAGGCGCCCGGGGCTTCGTATTAGGTACATACCAGACATTAGAGACAAGAACGATATCAGATGTCAAGATCAGTGAGCGATCATAAGCACTGCTCTTTCCTCCGTAAGAAACAGACCAAGACGAGACCCACCAATGGCGATCCTGAACCACATCAACGGATTCTTCAGCAAGTTCACTTCTGTAAGTACATGTAGATTGCTCTTCAATGGATTGACACCCTCATGTAACATCATGATTTTCCCTTCTCCTTGCATCGGCTGCCCAAGCCAGGCAAGCATCTACCAAGCTGCATGTAGACAACAGCCCAACTGTCATCTGATCAGACTGACTGAATGCCACTTAGGCCGTTACCCAATGACATCAACAGGGTCGCAATGTGCGCCCAGTTTATGATGCGCTTGCAAATCCGAAGTCCTTCAACGGTGACTGTCCCATTTATCTCTAGACGTTTGTTTGTTTGCCTAGCCCTGGAAATGTGACTGGCACACCACCAAACACAGACCATGGCTTCCACCAAGTGCCGAGTGCTTGATTCACTCTTCCAATTTCAACAACTGTGCCAGCCGCTGCCGGCCGGCCGGCAGTCGTTCTTTTATTGCAAGCATTCTCTTCTGCTTGATAACATAAAATCAAAGAGTCATTCTGGTCTGCAACAGACGGCTGCGAGCACTTTGCGCCCAATCCACCTCCCTTGAGCTCGCCTTGCTGCCTCGCCTCGTCCGCTTCCATCTTATGTTGCTAATTTGCAAGCCATCCATGGCTTGTAGACACTATACGGCTTATGCATAGGAGAAGTGGTCTGTCATTGTATTGAAAGGAAAAGGACCACTTGATCATTCTGATGCCTCATTGTCGGCGGCAGCGCAGCATTCCCAACACACCAATGCTGTAGAGCAACATGGTCTACGATTCACTCCGTACTGACTGCACTGAATCTTCAAAGAATCTTACGGATGGATGCATGGCTTGTGCTCTTTAGCCTCTCTTCATCCCTGGAGCGGCTCAACCCGAGCTTGTTCTTTCATGTCTTTCATCGCTGTCCTAGATCAAACACGAAGACTAGAGCAAGCTTTTTATGACAAATTCGCCATGAATCCATGCGCAGAAAACTTCACGCCTCTTTCATCTCCAGATTTGGACTTCTCATCAGACGTAGCTACGGATGATGAGGACTTAAGCTCTTCTGCCACTGCAGGTATCCGCTCCATTGCACCAGCATCACTTGAAGAGAAACACACGATTCAGCAATTCTCTTACGACCTACAACAGTCTCAGTCGTCTCTCCAAGTACCGATTTTTGATTGCATAGCACCATATGCTGCCTTTCCCTTTTGTCTCCGACTAGGCTCACACCAGAGTTGGAGCGTGCACCCACGGTACAACCCCGTGATTGTGTCAGGACGTGATTGTGGCACATTTCCCCAGTCTCTTCATGGGCGTTCGTCTTTCAGTCCAATGAGTCCCATAGTCTTCTGTGAAGATCTTCAGTCTGCCGACACGGTCGCGAGTCAAGGATTAAAAGAATCTGCAACAGACGAGGCCAGTGACGACGGACAGTCGGCGCAGCAGCGTGTGCTAACAAAGGATCAAATACCCGACTATTCTAGAAACCATGTCAAGATTAAGGGCTGCGGTGCTCTCATTTCTGGCTTGAAGCCTCTAGCGTGCACTTACTCTAGCTCTCGACGATGTGCCATTGACCATCATTCGAATGGCCTGCGCAAGACGAGAAAACCACGAGGAAGCCGACCTGCTGTCCTTCACTCAGCGCAAGAACTATCACATTATGATCTCTGCGGATCTCATCACTTGGGTGGTGGTACGGCTTCAACTTTGCCAAGTCATTCAAGTTCACCATCTTTCTCTTCGCTTTGTCCCGATAGCACGTTGCCTTTGTTCTCCAAAAACTCTTCATTCCAAAGTGTGCCAAACTTTGAACCTTCTCAAATCATCCGATTCCCTATTTTCAACTACTCGTTCGCCTCCCGATCATCTACAGCATCCTCAAGGCCTACAAAAGCTTCTCAACGCTGGCAGGAGTGCGCACATTGACGGCAACCTTCAACCACATATCATGACAATGATTGAAACGGAGAATTCGTCAGGAGATATAATGGATGACGCACTCGAAGAAACAACAATACCAGCTACGAGTCTGGATCAAGGGTTGAGTGAAATTTCAGCAGCTACCGTAAACCCCGTGCGTCATGAATTGTATTCCTCGAATACAAGCAACGTTAACGCTAATGCGTCACGCATAGGCACAGCTTCCGAAAACGATGAATGTTGAGATTCCCTGTGAGACAAACTCCGACGATTTAGCTACCGATCACCACCTCAAATTAAAAACCAGTACCACATTAGCTACAAGCGATGAGTGTGGGAGCCGGATATCTGAATCTTGCATACCGAACAATCACCATGTAGAGCCATGTAAGCAACAGGGAACTACAGGGCTGGACCTTATGCGGAGAACTCCATATTCAAACGATGACGCGCGGTCAAGGGTGCTGAAGAAGACGTCCAACAAGGGAGCATTTAGTACATTCCAACTGCCAGCCGTTCCTAACTCTGTAAGAAGCGCAGCCGAAACAGGATCATGGTCAGTCTAAGAGATGGATGAGCCAGCCGAGCAAGGAACGTATGACATTTCAGAAAATGATGACAAATCTCTTCCACTTAGGCGCTGATAACTCCCCATTTGTGCCACAAAACCCAGCTGAACTGACGGCCTTTCGCGCTGAAATGGCGGAACTCAGAAAGAAACGATTATCTCGCGAGGTGGGATGGCGTATCGCGGCAATTGAGCGCAAAAGAACCAGGTCCAAAGACTTGGGAGATGAGATTGTCAAACTCGTCCCTTTGCTACAAGGAAAGCAATTTGAAGACAAGCTGTCACCGGTGTTCGCATCTCAGAATTGTTTCAGAGAGCACATCTCACATGATGATGACCAGTGGGTGACATGGCCATCTTTGCCTGAATTCAAAGAGGAGGGAGACAAACGGCCGGTGAAGCATGAACGGCGCTTTCCACTGCCAAGGCTCGAAGTCAGCGGTCACCAGTGTCCAAGTACGTCCGAATACGGGCACAAGACCTCTTGGCAGCTGAAGATGGTTAAGACGGATACCCGCTTCGTCCATTCTACTACTGAATTCGCTGATCAATTCCATCGGACGCATGAGCCGCAGCTCACAATGGAAGATATCCCTTGCTACTTACAAATCGCCATACAAGCAATGGAAGAGGAGATGGTTGATTAGTGGATTGATTTGACATAAACGAAACATCTGAACGATTATATCAGCATCGCTACGGTCACGAACGGTTCTTGGAAAGTAAAACGAAGGATGCAACGAGGCGACTGGTAAGGATACGAAACAAGGGTCTTCGGCCGACGTGTTCGGACAAGGAAATCGCAACACGTCAACAACAGAAAGTATCAAAGCATCAAAGGACTGGGGAAGGTGCATTCACAGCACAGAAAAAAGGTTGGGAATCCCGCAAGAAGAAGCAGATTAAAATACAGGAAACATGTAGATTATTGAGAATAGCAGCATGCATTATAGCACCACTGAAACTACATTCTCTGAACTTGCAGTCATTGCCAAAAAGGCGATATTGAACAAAGCACATTGGTGAACCCTGAAACTATGTCCTGTTGAGCTTAGCCCGACTGCAGGCAATGACAGCCAATCAACTTCACGCGCGCTAGCCACAAGCACGCGCTGTACCCACATCCAAGAACTGTTTCCGCCCAACTTCGCTAATCTCGGTGAAACCAATTATTCCGTAGCCCTGACAGCAGGTACGTACCTGGGGCTAGCGAGGAAACCCACAACCACAATTTTTCGACGCAATTCAGCCCTCGTCGACATTGGCCTGCCCTCCAAAAAGTTTACCCTCCTTCCCATCCCACATCCATCGCCAATTCGATTGCCTGGTGCAGCATAACCATCAGGTAAGTTCTTACTTACGGAGCAAGCAAGCAAGCAATGAAGAGAGACGCAAAGAGAACAAAACGAAGACGCAAATTCACACGTCGAATACGATTTCGGACTCGTCGCAGCGATGTTCGTGCCGTCGGTGTCGATACTCGAAATTGAAGAACCGAAGTTCGCCGCAATCAGCAAGTGTTTTATGCGTCTTTCGACTAGTGTCTCTTGGTCTCTCTCTTGATCAGCATATTTGCTACGCTCTCTGTAACCCTACAATCCTTCCATTGTAGCACAACTTGCTAACCACTTTCTTTCTTCACCTCCAGAGCTCGCAATCATGGGTATCTCTCGTGACTCTCGCCACAAGCGCTCCGCCTCCGGTGCCAAGCGTGCCTACTACCGTGCGTAACAGACTTTATACAATACCCCGTTTTTGTTTTTCCCAACAATACTCGAAAGCCTGTATGAGTCTTTGCGAGTTTTTCATCGTTCAAAAAAGAACCATACGTTCTGACCTATTCCAACAGGGAAGAAGCGCGCTTTCGAAGCTGGCCGCCAGGGTGCCAACACCCGTATTGGCGCCAAGCGCATCCACACCGTCCGCACCCGCGGCGGTAACCACAAGTACCGTGCTCTCCGTCTTGACTCTGGCAACTTCGCCTGGGCCTCCGAGGGCTGCACCCGCAAGACCCGTGTCATCGTGGTCGCCTACCACCCTTCCAACAACGAGCTCGTCCGTACCAACACCCTGACCCGCTCCGCCGTCGTCCAGGTCGACGCCGCTCCCTTCCGACAATGGTACGAGGCTCACTACGGCCAGCCTATTGGCCGTAGACGCCAGAAGGCCCAGGCCGCCAAGGAGGGCAAGACCGAGGAGGAGGTCAAGAAGAGCAAGGCTGTCGAGAAGAAGCAGGTCGAGCGCTTCGCCACCCGCGGCAAGGTCGACGCCGCTGTTGAGAAGCAGTTCGAGGCCGGTCGTCTGTACGCCATCATCTCCAGCCGTCCCGGCCAGTCTGGTCGCTGCGATGGTTACATCCTGGAAGGTGAGGAACTTGCTTTCTACCAGCGTAAGCTGCACAAGTAAACGTACTTTCTTGTCTCGAAATTCAATATAAAGAATATGAAATCACGAGAAACAAGAGGGGAAAAGTACGTGGAAAGTCGTGTCGGTTAGAAGAGACAAGAGTGGACTGGAAGACGAAAGAGCAGCTTCGGTTTCGGCTGCGCTTCTCGTCCTTCTCTATTCCTTTGTCCTCTCTTTCACCCATTTGTGGTAATGGTGTTCAAGGATTTCTACAGTTTGTCTTGGGGAGCATTGCAGGGCATTGCAGAGAGCTTTTCACTCTAAAATCCATCGGAAATGGGGTTGGTCCATAGGGAAATGATGAAAAGAAACCTTTTTTCTTTTTTAACGTGCAATAACGACTTGTAACATTTTTTTTATATTCGTTGGTCCTTTTTGTGAATTGACCTGGTGTGCTTGTGAAGACATGTAACAATTCTTGTCTATCTCGATCATTAGCTGTGCATGCGCTTTGCCCACGCACAACCTCAAACACCTGGATACTTTGCTCTTGCTGTTGTCGTTCCGACAGCCCATTCAACAGCTGATCACATCAGCTTTCATACTAAAGTTCAGCCATGTCATCAGGAACCAGTCGTTCTTGATTATATAGCACAGTAGTCTTATTTTGTCATAACACTGTTCTACAAAGTACTCTATATCCTAACAATCGACCTCCTAGACCCAGCCGTTCATTCGTTCTCATCGCTTTCGTGAAACCACCCTTAAGCAAACATAATTAGTCACCAGCAATGTGACAAGGTGTTCTGTATGCAAGGACAGGCGGCGTCGTCATTATTGAAACAACACTCCAGCTATGTATGATATTTTTTACTTCTCCCCGTACAACCATCCCATATCCAGGTTGTAAGGTGCAGTGTTATAACGCCATGGAAGGCCAATGACAAAGGAATTTTATACATGAAAGTTTAGCTTTAGTAGTGAGAGTTGTACATCAGACACAAATCTTGCAGTCCATGCTCCCAAGGCCAAATGCAGGACAGAGAGACAAAGAGAGAGAACGCGCGCAGATTTGACAATGGATGTTCTGAAACTATGCAAATTGACGCTTGAGGTCGGCCCATTTTCGTTTCAATTCTTCGTGTTGTGAATCAATCTAGAGAAAGACGGGTCATGTTAGCAATGTTTTCAGAAACATGTTGCTCTTCCTCGATTTCGAGTAAGTACCTCTGCGTAACGCATCTTAGTATGCACCAGCTGTTCTTCGAGATCGGCCAATTCCTTTTCCACTCTTTGGTTTTCTTCGTGAACTTTTTCATTTCGTTTCATCAAGTCATTCCGCTCCATCTTCCATGACTCTTCGATTTCGGCTGGCTGTTTCTCAATGACAACTCTCAGTTCCTTGACCTGGCCCTTTAGGCTCTCGTTCTCGTCCCGAAGTTCCTCGTTCTCGACTTTGGTATGGACAAGTTCTGTGGCAAGAGCGGCCTGTTCGGTATCACACGCTTGAACGCGCTCTTCGAGCTTTCGCAGCTGAATCGCAAAGTTTTGGTTGGCGATTCTAAGGTCCTGCAACTCGGTTTCCCGATCCTTGTCCGCTTTCGTCTTCTCCTCCCATTCGGTCGTATACATCTTTAATGTCTCTGGCGTAATCTTGATTTCGCATGCGTCTCTAACAAGCTGATCGGCTCTATATATCTCCTTATCCATGCTTGAACTAGAGCTTCCAAAGAATCCATTTTCTAGAATGCTGCCTTGACTAGGATCTTTATCAATGTAGACGTCAAAAAGTTTGTCTTTCAAATATGTTGTAAGCTGTTGCATGTCAGATATGCCCAACAATATTGTGGCGTTCTTTTGCATCAGAGCAATTCCGAATCGCAAAATGGCGGATAACCCTTCTGATAGTATCAAGTCGTAGATGCGAAGAACCAGTTGCAAGGGGAAACGGTAGGCAAAGAGGGTCAGAAACCATTGTGTCGCGTACAAATGCGATGAGATGCCTCGTCGGTGCAAATGGCAGTATAGCGCCGGCTCCAGATCCTCCAGGAGTCTTTCAAACTGATACAAGTGCAGGTGCAATCCAGGCATGTCCTGCACAAAAAGATCTCGGAGTTTGTACTGGTGCATAAGACGGACAAGTAGACAGAAAGCTTCTTCCTCGGGCATCTGAACAACAATAGTCAGTGACATGGTATCGTCGGGTACGCAGGCATCTCAGGTAAGATGAGATACCCACGTGGAACTTACATTAAACAAAAGTGGCATGATCAAGAAGTTCATGCCCTGGGCATAGCCAACACTCTCGTTGAAGAGCGCATACGCTTTGCAGACCCCAAATAAGCCTTCCTGAAGCCCAGCTGCGGCTGCATACTTTGAATAGCTCGTTCTCGCACCAAGGTCGCGTCGGATCACCTTCTCCAATTTCTGTACCGCGGCAGCATCTTCTTTTTGCTTCTTCTTGTTCTCGGCAGCAGTGGCAATCTGCGCCTTTGCCATCGCCTCCTGGCTCTTTTCACTCTTTGAAGACGTACTGCCATTAGCTGCGGATTGGTTCGAATGCACCGAAGACGCCGACGACTTTACGCTTTCGCCGTTAGTGCTAGCAGAGTTTCCTTGATTGCTGGCGGAACTGGCAGTTGTACTACCACTATTCCTCTTCTCCTTGTCGGTGCCTCGGGCAACAAGATCCTTGTACAAAATTTCCAATTGCTCATTTTTGCTCTGGGCGAGGACTTGCCAGATGACCCCTCGTATGGCGTTGGGAATACCAGTTGCAATAGCTCTGTTCAGCTCCTCTGGACTAGTACGGGCAACGGCTGCAGGTCCTTCGTAAACGACTGACTGCCACAAGTCCCAATCAACTTGCGCTTCTGGCATCGCAGAGGGTCCAGCGTTGACTCCAGACGCAGTGCCGGGTGCTAAATCATGGTTGGGATTCGGCACTGCTTGTTGGCTCTTGTCCCCTGACAGGCTCTCGCCGCCAGGACTCACCAATCCAAGAGCATCTCCTTGTCCGTCACCGTCTCCGGGTATCAGATGTATACCTGTTTCTTCACGCATCCTCAATGCCTTAAATCTGTCCTTCAAGCTTTCTCGCTGTGAGCCACTGGCACCTTCATTTTCTTCATCAAGTTTGCTCAGCATCATCTCTGGATTGCTTGTCAGAGTCGCGATTGAACTGGCAGTGTTTCGTCGACCTGTGGACTGGGTTGGCGGAGAGGCTGAATCCTTCTCCTTGCTTGTAGAATTGCGCGATAACCAGGAGAAAGGACTCGTCAGTTTCCGTGATGGCGGACCAGGGTGTTGTGGCGGTGGAGAGGTTACTGCATTGATCGAAGGGACCGGACTCTTCGATGGAGACTCGCCAGAAGGTGACCAAGGCATGGCTGATAGAGCATTTGTTATACTACTCAATGACAAGGTCTTGCTAGCAAGCTCTTTCTCTGACGGGCTTGAAGGAACTGGGACGGTATCAGTAAGGCCAACCCTTTACTTAGTTCGAGGAAAGATAACGAGCATTACCTTCCGACTTGGAAGGGCCGTCGTCATCCAAATTCACATTGTCCAAGTTGGAGGTATTCGAGATGCGGTTCGAGAGCGGCGAAGATGTTCGTCGGGAACCTGGCCGCGACTCGGCTTTGGAAGGGGAGTTAGTGTTGTCACTTGAAGAATTCTTGTTCTCCTTTTTCGAGCCTTGATCTTTACTCGTACTGTCCTCCTTGTCCTTCACGTCCCCTTCAGAGTGCGGCGGTGGGCCCTTGGTCGCTGAGGCGGATCTTTTCGTCAGTGAACGGACCGAGCTTGCATCGACATTATCGACGGTGGTGTCCGCATTATCGACGGCGTCTTCGAATGAATCTTGCTCGCCACCCTGCAGCAGATCGAGAGGTCAGCTTCGGTCAAAGGATTAAAAAAACCATATGCATATCCCAGTTGAATGTAGGGGAGGCAACTCACGGTATCTGGAGTTGAGCTGGCTGCCGAGGACGGCCGCGGTCTCTGTTCCTCAGGAGAGCCAGAGGTGGCACCGTCGCCGCCCTGTAGCGACATTTTGCCTCGTGTATATCAGGGGGGTCGCGGATGGTTTGTAACACAACGTGGACGTCGATCGAATCACGGGAGCCGAAAGCTGGTAGCCATCAGCACGCAGCCATCAGCCACTCGACAACAGCAGTCCACCGTCAGACCAAGACAGAATCAATGGGCAACGAGATCGAGTCTAAGGTGAGCTGGTGTAGCTCGTTGGTGATTGAAATTGAAGGGGCGTGGTTGGTCGTGTGTCGTGGGGATGGGTGAGCCGCGTGCCGCACAGCGTCGCAAGTTCAAAGATGGGTCAAAAATGCAAAGTATACAGAATGGCAGAAGAGATGAAGGGAAGAAAAAAAAATCAGATGACAGCGGATAGTCAATGAACTACGTGCCCCCTTGAGAATGTAAAGCGATGTGGAGTGGGAGGGTTGTACATTAGGGACATGGGGGGGCATTGGTCGTGGATGGGAAGCCGACCTCTACTTGTTGCAGTTAGTCTCGCAAGCTCCAAAAAAAGGCGACCCCCGAGATGATGGACGATCAAATGGCAGCGGCAACAACAAAGCAACATTGCACGCGCCAGCGCAGCTAGCCAGGCACAAATAAGCCTTGCGACGGCGCAAGGGCTCCGTACCTAGGTAATTAGTGGGTAAAGTGCCTGGCAAAACGGCACTGGGGGCACAGCACATGCGGCACGAGCACCAGCAAGCGCTGGTGTTAGGGGTTCCGTCACTAGGTGGGCCCCTGCAACTTGGCCAAGTTTCAGAGCCAGACGCACTAACTCGGAAAGGCGCCTGGTGACAGCACTTGAGGAGCCCTCCAATCCGCCCCCATTCAGCACCTCCTGGCTCACGATAATACCGTGAGGGGTGCTTGGTGACCACCCAAGGCTTTACGTGTTGGCCGCGATTTCATCCCGCATCAGACATAGTGACATGACATTAATGTACAGTATAGACAGTCGAATGGCATCACATACTTGTAGGCCATCTGCTTTGGATGTTAGTAAGCAGGCAGTTAAGGTCATTGCTCACGACCAAACACGCGCTAACCATGCACCAGCTTCTGACCCTTACAGCTCGCTTATCACTGGCTCGAGGACACCATCCTTATCGTTACCACAAAGGCATGGCGCACATGTCCTCCGTCACAAGGCACAATATGCTACGTGTGCTCTCGATGCTCTTGACGCTCCCGGCGCCAGCGACAAAGGCCATGCTGCTGAGTCCGTAGTGTTCTCTCCTGCCACTTCTGGATGCCCAGCATGGGATTCAAGCCAACTGGTGTTATCAACTCCTCAGCACCGACACCGACACCCGGATTGACGCTGAATGCACGCCAGGTACCGCACCTCCTACAGTCCTCGAACAGAAAGTCTCGCATCCGCGTTGGTGGGATGTCCTGCAAGACCAGTCCAGATACTGCGTAGGACCCCACCAGCGAGCCTTGGACCGCGCAGCACAACATACCCAGGTAGCTTCGTCAGATGGAATGCAACAACAGGGAACAAGTATGTGCTGATTGGTTGCTGCATCTCGTTGCGTTGACATCGTCCTCGCTGGTGTTCCCTACGGGCGCTACTTAGATGAGAACTCTCCCATCAAAGCGGACGGTGCAAGTAGGCAAATTTACGAAAGGCGGCCTTAGCAGCAAAGAAGGCCATGATGAACCCGAAGATGGTCTCTCTACTGGTTGAGTATTCTTATCGTCTAGCCTTGCACGTGAGGCGTAATATAGATACTGCTGCCGTCTCCTCGCTTGGCCGTGGCGTCTATACCTACCTTAGGACGAAGCTGGTCTGTATTTGCCGCGGGACCTGTAGTACGCCGCAGAAACCTTTCTTGACCATCGACAACTGAGTACTATATTTCAACATCTCATTTCCTACTCCTCAGACACGACGATATGGGCCAATCTTTTATCTTCTTCTTCCCATCTGCCCTTTGTTTGCTTCCATGTCATGGCCGCCAATTGCTTTACTATGGGTGCGTGCCCATCGCAGCAATCAGAGGGTGCCGTGCACTGGGGCCAAGCGACCTTGAAGTACTTCCAACTTACATTATCTAGCTCAGCAGAATCGTGTGTCCCTTCTTGCAAAACGAAACAAAAAAAAAGTGGTAGCGCAGATCATGTCTTGATTGTGATTGTTTCTCAATTCCTGGCTAAAACATCCGTCGGAGTGTCGCCGTGTTGTTTCATAGGAAGGGAACGTTGCCATCCCGCACTTGATGACAATAGGTTGCCTGCCAGTCGAATTGTTTCAAGAAGAGAACTACATCGCCCAGATGCCAGGTCGCACGAGGAGTTATTCCCTGACTATGGCACGAGTTCGCACTAGATATGCTCTTTCCACTGGCGGATCTTCTCATGGTGACTTGCATAGAGCCCTGAAATACGCAATTTAACGGGCGACGCTGTCTTGCAGGGTAGGGAAGAGTATGTCACCGGTTGTACTCCAATGCCACAGAGAGAAACCTTGTCGTGCATGATTGACACTATACGATGAACAAACCTATCTACCTCATTTAGGTAGGCAGTGGCCCTACCGTTCAGCTGGGATAGCGATCATGCATTTCCGCTGCTACATTTCAATAACAGCTTAACTTGTGAAGATGACGAGGATGAGATAAATCCGATGGACAGTCCGCATACAGGGCAGCGACATACGGATCGTATCTCTCAGTAACCCTATCATCCATCATAGACCGGAAATTCAAGATCGTACGCAAAGAAGAACACAGACTGAGCTGCCTTGTTCCTAAGCTTCCAGCCTTGCTGCGAGCAGAATACTCGAAGTAGATCCTTTCCCCATATTCAATCGGTAACAGATGCCAAGTACACGTTGGCTGTCACATTCGATATTGCGGGAGGTGGCAGAAGAACCCCAGCTGCTAGATATGGAAATCATGGAGCAAGCTGTCACAGCCTTGAACTCTCTTTTAAATGCAGACCAAACTCTGGCAGTCCTCTGAAGCGATCCACCATGCTGTTCTCTGCGCAATCCATGTCCCACCTGTACACAAGATTTGATCCTGAATGCTGTCACGCAGCTTGAAAGCGGTCCTAGTCATCATACAGTACTAAAGGTAGTTCGTGTCGGCACATAACTCGGAAGCTTTGCAAAAATGGAGAGCGGTGTTCAATTAGAGTTGCCTTGTGGCTGCCTCGCCCAACACCGAGTCCCAGATTCTGCAAGACACCAGGCTCCTCTTTAGTACACACCTGAGTACACAGTTGGGTGGCATATACTAGTAATACTCGGTGCATGCACTCCCGACCCACCTTTGTACTCTCGACGCCCATTACGCAAAGGCCCACCTACTGTGCTGAACCTGACGTTTTGACGTCCAAAGATCTCCATCTTTTTCACTCCCAACATCACAACTTTCCCTTCTGGTCTCCGCCACATCAGTTCTGTACCGTAGAGCGGAACTATCGTCCTCATCAATCGAATATTACATGTGGCCGCTTCATATGCGCCAATAGGTTCATCGCCCGGCACTCTGGAGAAGCTGTTCTTGGACGTCTGCACCCGTCCCTCAGCTGATCTAGAAGCTAGTTCTCCGAACCGACCAGAACAAAACCCACGACCACGATCACTTTCACTTCTTTTCGGCCCAGTATAGTTTCTAGGATTCGAGGCTATACCCGAGTCAAGCTCTCATTCAAATATTCCAACGAGCTCGCGGTCGATACGATACAGCGCTCGAACCCCTCGTTTGAATCGATCTCATTCTGTTCCTGTTCTCTGCTCGCCAAGCCTAGAGCAACGGTCCCTGTCACTCCACCATCTGGGCTCATTGCTTCAGACTCACGACTCTTGCGAAATAAACCGACAGGAGTTGTCCGGTCACGGCGCTCCACCTTGGCCAGCAGCGTTGTCGGCCTCGCAGGTGTTTAGATAGTAGTGGAGGGGGAGCTTGCTTTCGTTTTAGCGGCTCTGCCGCACTTCCATACACGATGGGCAAAATCACAAAGTCGATGCAGCCAAAGCACAAGGAGACACAGGTACGTAGCAGACTCATGTTTTACCACTATCAGGTATCTCGACCACCTTTGACATGGCATCTAACCTTTCCGGTGAAAAGTCTTCTTGGCTCAAGAGCTACGTCGAAACGGCATCTGCGATCGATTTACCTTCCTTGCCGAAACATCTATTGTCCTTTCCATCGAGGTGGCCGTTTGGACGGGGCGATCTGTATCATTGGATACCGCTTCTGAACCGATTTGATAGCATTCTGGAGCATTTCGCCAATACCTATAAGCTCAATGAGGGACCTCAACAACGCAACTTCGCCACGGACGTTCTCCTCAATCAGGCCAGTGATTCCCCGTTCAGCAGCGAACGGAAGTGGGACAATCACGAGCTTGCGGAGCTCGGCTTCCCGCCGGATGGTGACAAAGTGCTGATAGAGAATGTATTGCGGTTCACTCGAATGCTCCTGGAGCACTGCGGGAATCGCAGCATATACGCGAGTAGCGCTCACTTAAATGATCTTCTCAACAGCACGTCCTCGTCCGTGTTGATTTCCACTCTTGAGATCGGCTCAGAGCTAGCCCAAAGGTATCAGGTATCTGTCAAGCGCATTTCCAGTCCTTCTAGGCAGATTAGCTCAGCATTATTGGCAAATCATTACAATATCGATCTCGACCGTGTCCAGCAAATCGCCTTACCATTTGTCAAGACACCCATCATCAACCTGGCCGACTCCACCCCCTCTGCGACCCCAAGTTCGACCAAGGCAAAGGACAAGGGTTGCGGCAGTGCTGGTAGAAACTCGACGCCAACCCATGCCAACGATTTGGTTGCCATCGCCACCTGTGACGACGCACGATGGCAGAGCTGGGGCGATGTTAAGGTGCTCTACTACCCTCAAGATGGCTCCAGCTCCAACGATCCGTTCACTGAGGCCGGTGGCTCGTCGGCACCTTCGACGCCGACACCGTTACGCCGTAGCCACACGGTCGGAAGCCAACAAAACACACCACGCCCGCGAAATATGGTGACGGATGACTCCTCACCGATTCTTCCGCGGACCCCAGCCATTGCTGATGAGCAGGTGACGCCAGGGCAAAAGTCGTTCGATGTACCCAAGTCTGTCATTGCAAGCACCCCCATCTATGACCTTGTCAAGCGCTGCCCCTCCGAGATGCCGTCATCGGCAAAGTATGAGCTGTTCCATCGGCTAAGAGTGGCGAAAGCACTCACGGAATCACTTGAGTCCCGTCAAAAGATGTTGGCCGTTCGGTTATTAGCCATCACAAATCTAGCCTACATCCACACGGAGTCAAACTTTGTGGACAGAGTACTTCGTCATGATGTTGATGAAACTAGAAGGTACCAACTGGTCTACCAGCTCGCAGAGCTTATCCATCCTGCTGCTGATGGAAATGCAACCATTCCTCTCTGGTTGCAAACCTTTGCTCTGGCTCTCCTGGAAGCTGTATCAGGCTTCACCTCCAAATGTCAAGACGTCTTGTCTGCCCTCAACGCCAACGTAAACCATGGTATTCTGCTTTATGTCATCAGAAAAGCCGTGGCAGGCATGCAAGCTGATGGTCCTGCCGATGCAGGTGACCAGGCCACCGAGGAAGATGATTGGCGAAACAATCTGTTTTCTCTGACGCTTCACCTCTCCATGTCCACCCGCGTCGGAAGCGAGATGGTATCTGCCGGCCTTATGAATATCCTGGTTGAAATTCTTAATATCCGGTCTCACGTGGCACAGAAGCATCACTCTATGGTTTTGGCGTTTCTGGATGGATTGATTTGGACCTATCAGAATGCATTCACGTCCTTCTTCAACACCAGTGGCCTGGACGCAGTCGCAAGGCTTCTGGTCGACGCGGTTACAGAGTGCCAAGGGTCGCTCCAATCCTCCAGCGGCGTGCACGCTGACCAACAGTCGGCTGCCGTCGACTACGAGATCCCTTATTATCAACAGCAAACCCTGAAATGGCTACTTAAGTTTGTGCATCATGTCATGACGAATTCTTACAGTTATGGCGGCAATACGGATCGTCTGCTTAGGAATCTGGCTGAGAAATCCGATTTACTCCAAAGTCTTCGCGAAATTATGACCAACAAGCGGAGTTTCGGATCAGTGGTGTGGACGCATTCCGTCACCATCCTAAGCGATTTCATCAACAATGACCCGACAAGCTTCGCGGCCATCTCCGAATCGGGCATGATAAAGACTTATCTTGAAGCAATTACTGGACGGCTAGTTCCGGAGCCCCAAGCATCTGGAGACTCGAAGCAGACCGAATCACAGCAGCAAGATGATGAACCTGAATCCCCCGATAGTTCTGCAGCTGCCTCTATTGCTGATGAGGACGATCGTCCACATCCCCCGTCAGGTGATGAAATCCGAAAAACTCGCCAAGAGAAACCCGCCGAGGGCATCCTTGCATCATCAGAGGCAATGAATATTGTCCCACAAGTCTTGAATTCCATCTGTCTGAATAACACTGGGATGAAAATGGTTGTGGCTTCTAAAGCATTTGACAGTTTCTTGGAAATCTTTGAGAGTCCAGCTCACATCACCTGTATGGAAGCGGACAATGAGATTGCAAGCAACGTTGGTGCTAATTTCGATGAACTGGCTCGTCATCACCCTCCACTTCGCACGTCCATATCGAACGCTGTCATAGACATGGTAGCACGAGTGCGTTGGCTCGGTGTTGAAAAGGGCATCAACTCTGACTGGGGTGCCAGACTGTATATATCAACCACTGAAGGCAGCATCTCCACTGTGCACCCCGACGAACGTCTCGTGCCAGCCACGACAGAAGAATCTGTTAATACGAAGGAAGGAAGCGGTGAGCTTGCTGATGTCGATATGTCTGATGAACACCCAGACATTAAGGAGAGTCAGCAGACGGCCAAGGAAAAGGAAAGAGAGAACAGCAAAGCCCAGAAACTGGTGCCTTCGCAATCATTCACCCCATACATCCACGGGTTGGCCAATTTCTTGACGGGCTATCTGTCTAACTCGCTCTTGAAGACCAACTTCATCAAACGAGGTGGCATTGAGCTTCTTCTCGATCTATGCGAATCACCAAGCCTCGATGCGGACTTTGGAGACTCGCCCGCGTCTAGAGTTTTGAAACAAGTGGTTGGTCGATTAATAGAGCATTCTCCAGTTTGGGGTTTGCCTTCTCTTCTGCGCCGGGCGCAGAAGAACATTGACATTTTGCAGCCACTGGCTGCCAAGACCGAAGCCTTTCCCCCATACTTCGGACCCTTTCTCTCACCAAATCTCCTCGTGTCGAATGATGATTCTGAAACAAGTAAAACTGTGTTGAAGGCGACGCAAAAGATCAAGGCCTTGCTGAACGCTCAAACATTCATCAAAATCATATCTGACTGCTTCACGCCCACGAGGTCCAACTCTATGCAGTTCTACAACGTCAACGTGTACGATTACTACCTTAAACTGGTGAAATCCATCGGGCCGTTACTGAGGGGAGTCCTAGCTGAGGAAGCTGGTGAGCTTTCGGTCGTTCCGCAGCACTGGTCTTTGCGTAGGCAGGGAGGTCCAGGCACAACATCCTCGGCAGATAATGGCGAAACAATCAGAAGAGAAGAAACATCTATTTCGGATGTTATGAGCAGCGCCACCAACACCTGGAACAGTGATAACAGTACTGATACGTCTGCCCCCGTCCAGCCGACAGAACAAGAACGGTCCAGTGCTCGATTCATGAACTATGAGACTCTTCGGACTTTGCTGCATCCCATGATTCCGACGTCATTCCCTTTCTTTCAGTCTTTGGGTAAAGCACTGTTACCTCGGCGGGAGCCATATCAACCTGACCCATTTCCCCGCCCAAGACAACTGGAAATTGCGCTGGCCTTGGCTGATACAGTTCTTGCCCACTTGGCGCCTTCAGTCGCTCAATCTGAGCCGACTTCGAAGGATTTCCATCACTGGATCATAATGCTCCACACCATTCATGAGATGCTGATTGATCATCCTTCAGCTCGACAAACCGACCGGTCCAGTGTGCTAATCATCACGCCAGTCCTTCTTGCATTCAAAGAGAAAGGGGGCTTGGATGTCCTCAATGCCATGCTGAAGGCCTTCGCTTCCTCCGTGAGGAAGGACGCAGAAAGTACTTCGGACGAATCTTCCCGAGCCAAAGTTGCTGCCTTTGGCCTAAAGAAGGTGCTGGATTTGTACTTCATTTTGGTCAATGACAAGTACTTCTCAGAAACATACAATCATTTCAGCCTCCTGCGGTCTGCAGATCGATCGCAGAACGTACCGAAAGTATACCAGCAACATGTTGTTGAATTTCGTGCGGCAATACTCCCAGCGATTTCGGTGTTGTGGACCTCTAGCTTTATCGAAAAGGTTTCAGATCCCATAGTAAAGAGACTGCTTGACATTCTGAAGATCATCTGCGCTGCGGACCATGAGCCACAGGCCGCTTTCAATGACGACAAACTACCCTTCAACCTCTTCAAATACACAGATGCAAGGTTCAAATGGTCACGTTTCCGAAGCCTGGCGAGCGAGTCTGTGAATTGGGGCTACGACGAGGATCTCGTCCATGAAGCAATGTATCGCGCAAACACTGGGGGCGATGAGGTTGCTGACTATTGTCGGGCCCATGTGGATGGTCTTGCAGGGCCCCGTAATCCTATTCCCGCTGAGGATGCCGATGTGTCGGCCCTGTACGAGGATCCGCCAAGAGAAGGGGATGAAACCACTACCAGTGCTGTCACCGTTGAGGCGGAGCCGATGAACTTGGATA
Source organism: Periglandula ipomoeae IasaF13 (assembly GCA_000222875.2). NCBI lineage: Eukaryota > Fungi > Ascomycota > Sordariomycetes > Hypocreales > Clavicipitaceae > Periglandula > Periglandula ipomoeae. The sequence continues at coordinate 25,649 of AFRD01000370.1, forward strand.
TACTGACCGATTCGGCACCTGCTGAGAACACAGTAGAACACGTCGATAACCATGGTGATGACATCTCTACTCCTGCAACAGCAGACAACGTTATCGAATCATCATCGACTGCTAAGCAAGAGCCTTCCAAGCAAAAGGCTGTTGCCGACTTCGTCGCTCTCAAGAATGGCTTAGATAGCCTGCGCTCTAACATACGCGGCAATTTGATTGACCAATGTTTGGACGTCATTCGAATCCACCCCGAGACAGCAATTGACGTCTCAGATTTGGTATCCGCAATTATCCTGAAAAGGCAAAATCAAGATGCTCAAGAAGAAGTCGCATCTACTCTGACCTTCGCCCTTTCCTCCATAGCTCTTGATGAGGAGGAAAAGCGTCGGAATGGGAAGTGTATCGCAGCATACGCTCATCTGCTGGCTTTGCTCCTTCAGGATGAGAAATTCTTCGAGCAGAACACAGAGATACTCGCTGATAAGGTGGACGAGTATGCCAGTTTCCTCAAGGTGCCACTTTCGTCCTCAACCGATGAGCTTCCGCCATGGATTCCCTACATTCTCTTGGTACTGGAGGTTCTTCTCAGTCATGACGAGCGCCCCGTTACCGCACAGTGGAAGCCCCCTAAGACGGTGGATGACCCAATTCCAGAACCTGTGTTAATGGCAGGATTGCCACTGGTTGGCGACGATAACCGTAGCAAGATCCTTGAGTCATTATTGGATCTTCTACCACGCATAGGCAAAGAAGAAATTTTGGCAACCGCAGTGCTTCGAGTACTGGTCATTTTGACACGAAAACGAGCCTTGGCTAAAGTTGTCGGCAAAAAGAAGAACCTGCAACGCTTGTTCTTGATGGCCAAACAATTGTCTGGCTCCGGCTCTGAGCGTCTTAAGCAGACTAGATTGACGGCTCATATCATCACAGTTCTTCGACACGTTGTCGAAGACGAAGAGATTGTGAAGCAGATCATGCGTGCCGAAATTCGAGCAGACTTTCCCAACTTACTACGCAGCCAGAGAGGGCATCCTGATGTCGTCTCCTATTTGCGGGCTATGGCACCTCTTGCTCTCCGCTCTCCCGACCTGTTCGTGGAGGTGACAAACGAGCTTCTCCGTTTCTCCAGATGGCTCAACCCACCTGGAGACGCCTCTAATCGGCCACAGGCTTTAGCCTTCCAGGACGACGTAGCTGACAGCAAACTGCACAAAACCACAGAGAAATCGCAGACAGAAAGCACTGCCGCGGGAGCATCTAAACCATCATCTATTAAACCGTCAACAGAAACCGCCGATGACGATATGATTGACGTTCCCAAGACACACCACGATGCTAAGCGTCCGGTCGTGGAGAATCCTGACGGCGTAATCCATTTCCTGCTCTGTGAGTTGGTCAACTATCGCGAGGTCGATGACAAGGACCCATCAACTTCCGTCACCTTGACCAACACGGAAGCCCATATGGCGCCTGCGGACTCAGAAGATGCAGTATCAAAGGACACATCAGCCAGCGCTGACGGCAAAGACAAAAAGCAGCCAAAGCCAGTCTTCAAGGCAGAAGAGCATCCGATATTTGTTTACAGATGTTTCCTGTTGAATTGCTTGGCCGAGCTGCTGTCAAGTTACACACGAACAAAGGTTGAGTTCATCAACTTCAAGCGCAGCGCTCCACCCTTGTCAACCACAACTCCAATTAAGCCTCGGACCAGCATCCTCAATTACTTGATCTATGACTTGTTATGTCAAGGCAATCTCAATGGCACGACAGACACCATCATCTCAAAGAAAAGAGCTGCGACCTCGGCACTTACGCAGAAGGTTCTCGTGGCACTGGTCTCCAAGACAAGCGAAAAAGTGATAGACCGTTCTGAGGACAAATTCGCATACGACGACGAACCCGATCTTCTGTTCGTGAGAAAGTTTGTGTTGGACACCGTGCTAAAAGCTTACGAGAAAGCACCACTGACGGATGAGCCTCTTGAAACTCGTTACTCTCGAATGCAGTGTCTAGCCGAGTTGATGAATCAGATAATTGGTGAAAGGGATAGGGAACAGAACCCGAATTCAAGAGGCGGTGACGGTCTTCAATCTCGCTCGCAGGCTCAACTGCGTCGTTTGATGTATGAAAAGGGCTATGTCGAAAAACTGACATCCTCCATCGCCGAGATCAGTCTCAATTACCCTGGCGTCAAGCGAGCTATCAAGTACATTCTTCGCGTTTTACGAGTTCTCACAAGTACCGCTAAAGAGTTGAGCCACTCTAGTATCCTCCCTGCCGTCTCAGCTGGAGATAATAGTGATGAGGAGTTTGATTCTTCATCATCCCTTTCTGGCGTTGATGACGATGACCGAGAGGAGACTCTAGATCTTTACCGCAACTCTGCGCTGGGTATGCTGGAACCTCGAGGAGATGACGATGAGTCTGATGAGGGGGACGAAGATGACGAAGATATGTATGGCGATGAATACGACGACGACGAGATGAACTATGGTGAAGATGATATGTCTGACGGCGAAGACGATATCAGTGATGAAGATGAGGAGTTGAGTGGCATGGGAGACATCGAAGGCCTTCATGGCGAGCCTGGTGTCGTTGAGGTCATCATGGATGACGATGACGATGACGATGACGATGAAGACGACGAAGACGACAGTGAAGAGGACGAAGATGACGATATGGAGTCTGCGGATATGGAAGATGTTGAAGACCGAGTAGAAATTGTGGACGAAGACGGCAACCCTCTTGAGGAAGACGGTGATTCAGGTTGGGAGAGCGAAAGTGATATGGATGGCGATGACGACCCTGAAGAGGATGGCTTGGATTATGACGCAGAAGTGCAAGAGGAGGAAGAAGCTCATATCCATGGCATGGGACCAACCGATCTGCTTGACAATATGGCTAGAGCTATCATGGGTGACGACGGCGGATACGAGCCCGAGCTCGGTCTTGATGATCACTATCTTGATGATGATCATGACGATGGCGGTATGTTTCTGTTCTCTTCTTTCCCCGCCTTTACAAACTTTCCGCATTCTAATAGCACTGCGCAGAAGATGACGATGACGAAGAGGACCTTGACGACGAAGAATATATTTATGATGATGCATACCCTGGTAAGTGTAATTTTTACGAATTTCCTACAGTGCCCCAGATTTCCCCGCTTGGAACCTGGCCAAAAGCTGACATCTACTCAAGATCAACCTCCTATGCCAGCTTTGGGGTGGGATAGTGGCAACCCTGACGTGGATGACAGGCATAGGCAACTTCTCTTCTTCGAAGGCAATCATCGACGTCCGGTCCTTACTAGAATGGACAACCGTAGCCCATTCCCACCACGGTTCGCGGGTTCTCATCGTGATCACCTTGGTAAGATTACTCCGTCTCCTCCCCCGAAGAATGAAGCTAACATGTCATTTAGACTTTCGTAGCTACTTCTCCCGCAATCATCGTTCTGCCGGCCCTCAGGCAAATGCTGACGATGGTCTCAATCCGCTACTGCGCCGGGGCGACCAGGTCAATGAAGCATCATCGCGACATGGCCACACGCATTCTCTGGACCTCAGAATCCCTCATGGCCTGCTCGGCAGCGGGCGGCACAATATAGACGGCCCTATGGGTCTACTGGGGGAACTTATGGAATTCTTACCAATGATGGGTCGCAGTGGAAATGGTCAACAGGCGTTCCACTTCCATATCACAGGCCCTGGAGGGCCACGCGAAATGAGAGACTTGGGCCCTGCCCGGTGGGTGAGAACAGACCACAGGCGTGATACAGCAGCTCAGGAGCCTCATCAAGCCGTGTCATTTACGCCGGAATCGACCCTGGATCGTTACCAGGAAGAGGCAAGGATGATTTTTGGGACCAATCATGCGGCTGAAGCAGCAAAACTGAGTAATATTATTAGCGCCAAAATGACTCCTGCTGCCATCGAGCTTGAAAAGAAAATCAAAGCCCAAGAAGCTGAGTTCCAGAAACAGGCTGAAGAAGAACGGAAAAAGCGCGAGGAAGAGGAGCGCAAGGCTCGTGAAGCGAAGGCTGCTGAGGAGACAGCTGCCAGGGCGAAGAGGGAAGCAGAAGAACGCGAAGAGAATGACAGGGCTCAACGCGAACGTCAAGCTGCAGCTGAAGCCAACGAGGCTGTTGAGCAACACGGAAGCTCTGGACAAATACCAATGGAAGGTGTTGAATCATCTGAATCCACAGTCGATGGTGCGGCTGCAGTGCAAACGGCTTCTGATCCCGTCCCTGCCGATCATCCACGGGTTATGACAACCATCAGGGGCGAAGAAGTGGACGTGACCGAATTAGGTATTGATCCTGAGTATCTTGCGGCGTTACCTGAAGAATTTCGAGAGGAGGTCATCGCTCAGACAGTGAGCGAGAGGCGATCACAGGCGCGCGAAGAGGCTACGGCTGGAGAATCCACCGAGGTATTCCAGGAATTCCTCGACGCATTGCCTGAGGAATTGCGACTGGAAATTGCTCAGCAGGAACGACAAGAAGAACGCAGACGACATCGGGAGGAGAATCGCCGACAGGCTGCTGTCTCGTCTGGACAACCGCCTGCAGTTGAGATGGATGCGGCAAGCATCCTTCTGACGTTTCCACCGGCACTACGCGAGCAAGTTCTCATGGATCAAGGTGAAGACATCATGGACCAACTAACACCGGAAATGGCGGCTCAAGCCCGAGCATTGAATCAGCAGCACCCACCACCTCCTCAGCATCAGGGAGCCAGATCTGTCGTTGTTCCTGGCAGAACTCCGGCGCAAGAAAATTCTGGAGAAAGAAGCGACAACAAAGCCCAGCGGAGAACCGTGGTGCAGATGCTGGATAAATCTGGAGTCGCAACTCTTGTGCGATTGATGTTCATTGCTCACCATGGGTCTATCCGAAGTTATCTATTTAGTGTCTTCGCTGACGTTTGCGAGAACCGCCAAAATCGACTCGAGGTCATCAGCACTATTCTACAAATTCTGCAAGAAGGAAGCACGGATATGAACGCGGTGGAGCGTAGCTTCGGGCATCTCTCCATCAAAGCGCGAAAGCACAAGGAACGCGAGAACGAGCAAAAGACACCCCAGGGACTGAAGAAGTCGTTGACGAACGTTGGGTCTATGAGCGCACATGTTCAACAAACCAACTCGGAGACCTCTCCGCTGTTGATTGTGCAGCAATGTCTTGACCTTCTCGTCGATCTGTGTACGAGAAGCCATCACATCCCTTGGCTATTCTTGACAGAACACGAAGTGGTTGGATCAACATTGAAGAGAGCTTTCAACCGAAAAGGCAAAATGAAGGACGACAAAGCCCACAAGTATGCCATCAACTCTCTACTTACTCTTCTGGATCGCGATGTGGTCACAGAAAGCTCTGTTGTGATGACGCATCTTGCCGACTTACTCAACCGCGTCACATTACCACTGTTGAATCTCGAGCGCAAACGTAAAGATTCACAGGCTGCTCCTTTTCCGCAGCCTGCTTCGGCTGCAGCTGAGGGAGAGCAATCGACTGCTGCAGAGCAAGCCGCCAGTACTGCCGCCGCCGACGCTTCGACGGAACAAACAGGAGCGCCAGCAGAGAATGCCAATGAAAAGGAGCAAGCCAAAGAGAAGAAGGATTCCAGTCCCAAGAAGCCGAAGCAGCTACAGCCACCCGTCATTCCTCCACAGAACCTAACACTGGTCGTAAAGATGTTCGTTGCCAGAGAATGCAGCTCGAAGACATTCCAGAATACCATCTCGACGATCAAAAACTTGTCGGCAATCCCCGGGGCGAAAGCCATTTTTGGACAAGAACTCGTAAATCAAGCCCGTCTCCTGAGTGAGAACATCGTTTCCGATCTTGACCAACTGTTACCACACATCGAGCAGGCTACTTCTGGAACTGAGATACAGGGTGTTGCGCTTTCCAAGTTCTCTCCTGGTGCGTCTGAACAAAACAAACTCCTCAGGGTTCTCACTGCACTTGACCATCTATTTGATGGACGCAAGAAGGGCGGAGACGGCGACGGCGATCAATCAAGAGAAAACGACAAGCAACATCTTTTTACTTCGTTGTACCATAATTCCACCTTCTCAGCAATGTGGGAGAAGCTGAGCGCTTGTCTCAAAGCGATTCGTGAGCGGGAGAATATGCTCAATGTTGCTACAATGTTGCTTCCTCTTATCGAGTCTCTCATGGTCGTATGCAAGAACACCACCGCCAGTGATGACTTGTCTCAGAGCCAACCCAGCAAAGAGTTGGTTATTTCGAGCCCGCCGCCAGAAGCACGTACTGCCAGTCTGTTCTTCACCTTCACAGAAGATCATCGTCGTATTCTCAACGAATTGGTCAGAAACAATCCGAAACTCATGTCGGGCACATTTGCCCTCCTGGTTAAAAACCCGAAGGTTTTGGAATTTGACAACAAGCGCAACTACTTCAATCGCAGCGTCCACTCTCGCAGTAGCCAGAATGGTCGTCCGTCGTATCCTCCACTGCAGCTCTCCGTTCGTCGTGATCACGTTTTCCACGACTCTTTCCGATCCCTCTACTTCAAATCTGGAGACGAAATGAAATTCGGCAAGCTGAATATTCGTTTCCATGGGGAAGAAGGCGTGGATGCCGGCGGTGTCACTCGAGAGTGGTTCCAAGTCCTTGCTCGTCAGATGTTCGACCCCAACTATGTTCTATTCATCCCTGTTTCCTCGGATCGCACCACCTTTCACCCCAATAAGCTCAGTGCAGTGAACCCTGAACATTTGCTGTTCTTCAAGTTCATCGGGCGAATCATAGGAAAAGCCCTTTATGAGGGCCGTCTCCTCGACTGCTTTTTCAGCCGCGCCGTCTACAAGCGAATATTGGGCAAGTCTGTCTCTGTCAAGGATATGGAATTGTTCGATCCAGACTATTACAAGTCTCTCTGCTGGATGTTGGACGACGACATTACAGATATCATCACTGAGACATTCTGTGTTGAGGATGATGAGTTTGGTGTGACCAATGTCATCGATCTGGTTCCGAATGGGCGAGACATTGCTGTGACAGAAGAGAATAAACATGAGTATGTTCGACTAGTTGTCGAACACAAATTGCTGTCGTCGGTGAAGGACCAGATGGAAAGCTTCCTGAAAGGTGAGTCTCCATGTACCAGATCTACAGCTTTAAGCCATTCGAAAACAATACTGACTTCAGCAAAAGGTTTCCATGAAATCATCCCGGCGGAGTTGATCTCCATTTTCAACGAACAGGAGCTCGAATTGCTGATTTCGGGTCTTCCGGATATTGACATTGACGACTGGAAGAGCAACACCGAGTACCAAAACTATACACCTTCGTCTCAGCAAATCCAGTGGTTCTGGCGAGCAGTTAGGTCCTTCGATAAAGAAGAGCGAGCCAAGTTGCTACAATTCGTCACTGGCACCAGCAAAGTCCCGTTGAATGGATTCAAGGAACTGGAGGGCATGAATGGCATCAGCCGTTTTAACATTCATCGAGACTATGGAGACAAAGATCGGTTACCATCTTCTCACACATGTTTCAATCGTAGGTTAACTTTCAGCTCCATGTGCTCAATATTCAGGACTGACAGATTTTGGCAGAACTTGACATCCCAGAATATGAAAGCTACGACATGTTCCGAGCTCAGCTTCTGAAAGCTATCACACAAGGCAGCGAGTACTTCGGTTTTGCGTAAACGATGCACTTCTTGACGCGAACACTTCGCAACTGGTTGCATAGAAAGCCAAGCATAGCGCAGTTGGACAAGAAAAGTGTAGACTTTACACGGCGTCTCGGTGTTGGACGTTGTCAATCAGTGGCCAAATCGTCCTTTACACAACCATTGGCCCTTGTACTTATGGATTTTGAACTCTTACGTCTTCTTTATATCTTGCGGGAATGTACACAGCATTTCATGAGCTGCGGCTAAGCAGCGCTTCTTGCTCGATAATACCTATTGTCATCATCACGGATGACGTGGATAAGCCGAGTTTGGGAGAAGTGCAGTTCTCTCATTCCCGGCGAGCACTGGAAGTTGGACATGTTCAGTGGAGGAGATATTTGCATTTCAGGTGTAGAATACGGAACATAGCACTTAGAGAATAAAACGTTGCTTCTGGATTCCATGGCTTGCGTACTTGCGCTTTCCGACTTGCCGCGTATAGTGATTGAATACTGTGACAAGCAGCACGACTGGCATTAAGACATGGCTCTTGGGCCGCGAAATGGGAGAATTACTGCCAACTTCTAGTCAATATTGTGTGGTGAGACATCGCGCAAATTTGCTTGAGGCTGTTGCAAGTACTCAAGGAGTGGGCTTTCGTCATGTCAAGATACGAGGATTGCAAGCGCTTAAAAAAGTCATCTGACGCCGAGGTAACATTTCCTGGAGCACGCCAACTTGAATATTATTACATCAGTGAAAACAGAAGAAGAGCCTAGCATCGTGATCGCCAGCGGTGTCAGCGGGGAGACTTGCCGCAAGCATTCGCATTTCGCATTTCACACTAACAGCTGTCGGAGGAGGGACAATTTTAGACTTGAGTTGTCATGAATGCACTCTGGTATTCCGAAAAGACTAATACATTCGTGACAATGGGAATAACATCAAAGGCCCCATCTTTTTCTCGTCCCATGCTTTGGATCAGAGGAAAAAGAATTCCCTACGCGGTCCCTTTCCTCAAGATCATGTGATGAATCCTCACTCCCTTTTAACGCATGCAATGCAAACCCGTAGGGACCAGAGTATGACTTTCCACTTTTTGTGTTTAGTTCATTATAAATAAATAACGCCAGAAACTAGTTTACTTGTGCATAGAGGAAGCGCGACGCTTGCGGGCATCGGCCTTGCGGGCCTTGGCCTCGGCGACACGCTTGGCAAGGATCTGGGCGTACTCGTTCTGGAAAGAAAAGGGTAACGTTAGTGGCCATGATTGATGAGAAATGCTGGGTATCAGTGGGGAAAACGTACAGCCTCATCCTTGACCTTCTCGGTCTGGTGACGCTTGAGAGCGGCACGGTGACGCTTGTGCTGCAGACGCTGGGGAGTGACCAGTCTCTGGATCTTGGGGGCCTTGGTGTAAGGCTTCTTGCCCTCGCCCTTAGGCTGGACCTCGCGGCGAATGACGTACTTGCGGACCTATTTCATCCGAAAGGATTTGTGATTAGTATACTTTATGCTGCTGTAATATCGGTTGTACTCGTCGTGTTCCCC
>AFRD01000369.1:0-34884 GCA_000222875.2 Periglandula ipomoeae IasaF13
AGAGAGAGAGAGAGAGAGAGAGAGGGCGGAACAGGCAGATGCCGGGCTTTGGGACCGCCCAAAAGCTCAGGACAATTGAGAAACGCGGGGAGAGTATCCATTTTTAAAATCGTGCATGACATTGAATATCTTGTTAGCGGTCTATCTAGATTGGTGCATTTTGCCCTTTTGGTAGCTTGCCGTTGCCGGCTGAGTCTTAAGCGAAACATGAAGAAATACACACAGAATATGCCTGTTGTAACGGTCCTTACGATCCCCTTCCCTTTCCATTGAAGAAAATTAGCATCAACAATGAAACGATGAGACTGAATCAAGAAGAAAAGAAACACAAAGAGCAGAAGGAAGAAGAAAAAAAAATAAACTTGCATCACAAGAACCGAAATACACCATCTACCGCATCCGACTAATGAAATCGCAGCCAGCCATGTCTATCATGTCCAGCCTGCCCTTGAAATGGGGGTATCACAACAGGCCCATCCATGTCAGTCAGCCTGGGGAGGGGGTAAAAAGAGAATTTTCCTCGGGCCGGGATGAGAGACTCCCAAGGTAAGGAAAAGATTGGTCAAATGAGCATCCAGAATTGTCCTGACCCCGTCAATTCAATTCATGCAATCATCAATGTAACTTGTTGCTTTTCCTCCTTCATTACCTCGTGTTCTTCAGACATGGGGGGACCAAGCTTGGGAACTCCACCGCTCCGAGCAGTCGGATTCTCGTATCGGGATCGAGTGCTGAACATTGTCTGGACTTGGCGCCCACGAGGGGAAAAGTTGTTGGGGTGGGAAGGGGAGCGCCTTTGGAGAAACATCCTCAGCCATGAGGATTCTTGCGGGCGGCAGAGAATAGCGCCAAAAAAAACAAAAAGTTACAGGTCGTATTTTCGATCGTCCAGATGAGGGAGACCCAGATCACTGGGAAAAATCTGGTCAGTCCTATCGTGACCAACCAGAGCTGCATCTGACATCGTACAAATAACACCCAGTCTCCTCTGACCTCGAGTCCCACAGGCCCCAAGTACGGAGTGCAGTCAAGCTCGTTCCAATTCGCTGCTCGACCCAAATGGTGGCTGAAGGTCCCTATTCCAGCTGGTTCTGTCAAGCGCTGCCAAACTGCGGGAACGGGGCTTCGTCGCGCTTGTTGATGAGGCCAAAACTCCCCTTGTCTGATGTCTCAATGTTGGGCAACTTGCAACGGGCGTGCCACAACTGCGGCAATGTTTTTTGATCCAATGCATACTCCCCTGTGTCCCTCCGACCCTCGTCCTTCTCCTCCACACTTTTGCAGTATCCTTCAGGATGTTCGGGTATGCGGTCCCCATATCCGTGAATAGAACAAATTCAGAGTTGGCCGATGTGACAGTTCATCCAGCATCAACCCCGTGCGTGGCCTCGTGGCAAATGAAGCAAATCAAACCCATATCGGCCGAGACGACGCTCTAGTCCTCCACACCCCTTCTCCTCCCTTCAATTATCAAATGGTCTGTTACAATGGTATCGTATCGTGGCTAGGACTGAGAGCTATGTTCAGCTATAGGCACTGACCGTCATGCCACCACGCATGGGGGCTCGTCCCCGGAGCATCAAACGCCCGTGACAAGGAGGGCGAGGTTGAACTCGACGTAAAGACCGCGGGATCTCGGTACCTGACACAAGATCTCTTCTCTGGCTCGGAGCCGAGTTTCATGTCCATCGATGCCAATTCTTGGTACGTGCCGACGGTGTGCTGGGCGTGGTACAGATTGCTGCTGTTGGACGTCTCTTGTGGGAAATAAGACCCCGATAGCTCAAAGAATTTTGACTCCGCCGTCACCGCGTCTCCACAGCGGCCTGTTAGTCCGTCGTGGTAAGCTTGCTGTAGCGCCAGGTAATACATTGCGTCGAGCTGCGCCTCGGAATAGCCATAGCTGTACATGTCTGCGGGTGCTGGGACCGAAGGAGATGCCCGTCTGCCATCGATCAGTTGATGAGGTGTCCCGTCCAATGATACCACATGGCCGTGAGTTCGCTTCCGTTGCCGGGAGGCCCTTGTCGCGCAACCTCCCTTCCGGCCTGACAATGCTCTCTTGGCAGAATGCTCGGGCGCCCAAGAGTTCGTGGTGGCAGCAGCGGCTCGTCCTGACGTAGCGCGCCTAGCGTAGTTGCTCTTCCGATATCTTGTTGTGCTCTGGACTCCGTTGCAAATAGCCCAATCTTCCAAGACCCACTCGTTCACTCGTTTTGAGTCCTCTGAGCTGGTTGAGTCCTTGGAAGACTTGCTGTGAGACTTCTCTTTCTTCCTAAAGGCCTGTGTATATGGGAACAGATAACAGTGCCTCTATTAGCCTCGAATTCCAGAGAGGAGATATGGCTCAGAATCCTTTTAATTGGATTATATACATACCGCATTCATGCTCAGATTGTGGCGGATGCTGTTTTGCCAGCCTCCCGTCTCTGTCACCGCCTTCGTAGTGTTGTCACGAAACCATTGATAAATCTCCTGAAGCGTCATAGAGTAGTCAGGTCGGCTCATGAAAGCCTTGTAGATTAGTTTTGCGTATGGTTCGTCAGACTTGTCGCTATCCACCTGGTCACTCAGATCGGCGTTCGTATCAGAAGGAGGGGATGCAGAGACTGAAGTCGTTGAAGATTGAGTTATAGCCACGGGCACCGAACGGGCTTCCGTGAATTGACCCGGAGCCATGTCTTTGGACGTCTCTATCGACACCGGAGAATCACCAGCTGATTCCGACCACGATATAGGGCTTGCCTCGAGCCTGCTCAAAGGTGACACGAAGTCCATTCCCCATATGTATCCAGGAACGCTGGGCTTCTCTCCGTGAAGAGAGAGGTAGTATCCGTCAGTGCCATCCACGCCGAAATCTCCAGACGACGTTGGATTGTACGCGGCATGTGGTGGAGGGTGGTATGTAGATGGCTTTTCAGGATGGTACCGTGATGTGATAGAGTACACATCATGGCCAGCTGAAAACCAACCATTGGGAGATGCAGGCGTGTAAGTGTAATCAGCTTTCAGGCCATCTAGTGAGTTCGAAGATTCTTGTATGCAGTAGTTCATGTCAAAATCGTTGGGAACCAGGGGAGGGGATGGCCAGAAATCCTGGCTGCCATTGCTTGATTGACTAGAAGATGCCATGATGCTGCACCTATGACGAGACGGCGTTGAGGAAGTTCGAACACCAAGAGGCAGTGCCCTATCGACTGGTTGGGAAGAACGGCGAGACTCAGGTTGATATGGTCGTCCCTGCAAGGCAGAAACAGGCTTGTAAGCACCTTGTGTGCTAGCAAACTCCGACATTGTGCTCGACCGTTGCCGCTGTCCACCCGCTTGAGAAGAATTCGTGTAGCTCACGGGATGCGTTTCGTCAGAGGTATGTGGGCCCATTTTCTCTGTCTTGAAGTGAAAAGTACCGGTACGCAGAGACATTCTGTCTTGCCGTTGTTGTGTTGTTGTTGTATCTTCTGAGAAGAAGAACGATTGAGTCAGGGTTTTCCGTTTGTGTCCAATTCACGGACCCAGACTGTTCAAGATGTAGCTGCTAGGTTTTTGTGTATTCTTAGGAACAAATCGGATCACTGAGAAATTGTTTAAGCTAGTCACCTGTGGCAGTGAGACACCACAACAAAAAGTTGGATCCAGGTATAAGAAAAGAAAAAGAACCTGGCGTGACGTGGGATTAAATGTGATGAGAGCTGCGACCAAGGGCGCTGGACGAACGAACAGGTTCCCAAGCTTCATGAGCACGATCCACCTGTTTGGATATTAAGAGCCAGAGAGCTTTCTGCCTCAAGGGTTCAGGACTGGAAATATATCAAGCTAGTTGTGGCCTATCTTAAGACAAGTGAGAGCACGCACGGCACTGACCCAAGTCGCAGCCCAGCTTGCCTGCTGGACACCACCCGAGGGGGTTACCCAAATGGGAACTGGCAAGGGTGTGAGGCACAAGGCATTGATTACTTGTGAGCGTAGACGTGAAACAGATCAAAAAGTCCACTATATACCACCATGTACCGTAGCCTGCACACACGTGGATCTCTGCTCGTGTCCGTCTCCCGAAACAAGTCAGTGGCAAGCTTGTTGACACCCGTAGGCCATGGCACAGACGCCGTAGACCGGCCGGAGCGGGCACATCGCAGCTAATGGATCTGGATGGGGGACCAAGGGGGTGTCTCTTTTACTTATAAGAGACAAGGAGGTATGGCGTGGGCAAATTCTGTCGTGTATGAGGAACAGGGATTGCTTCACTTTGTGTTACCATATCGTGGGTGGCCTATACTCAACCCAGAAAAAATTGTGCGTCCCACAAGAAAGACCAGACAGCTTTCATCGCTGTGAAGTCATGTCCAAACCGGCTGTACTCCTTCAGCCCAGAGCGTACATGGCATGAATTCCAGAGGTACTCGCGTTGCTGGTGTGAAGTTTCAATCCTTAGTTGGAGGGTGTCGACAATCTGACATTTCCATATTGCTTCCATCTGTAATCCCTAGAGCTGGGAGGCGCCTCCGCATGACTTCGAAAGCCAATAGTATCAGGGTCCATAAATCCGATTACCACGATCCCAAGCAAATGAGGGAAACTTCTGGAAACCGGGGGGTATGATTGAACCCTGGAAGCTGTGAACACGACCCTGCCAGATAGACATACCGAACCTATGTCATGACCATTAACTGCCGAGTCAAGGCTGCGATGAGATATCTCAGCCTTGCCGTCGACCAAGGCATAAAGCTCATCGGATAAAGCCGTCTGTTTGCCACATGGGCTGCATACGAGATATACATAAAATTATGCTCCAGACGAATGACGCCATCGCCTTCCTTGAGCCTTTCCATAAGTCGAACTGGCTGACTGAACATCATCTTCGAATAGAAACTGGTAAACCAGGCTCAGAGATTCGTGTGCGATTCCTCGCAGAGATCTTGCAGGGGATGGGCATTGCTCAGTTGGAGTTGGATGGAGGGGCGACTGCAGGTAGATGTCTTCGCTTAGGGGTCGCCGCAGATGAGCCGCCATTCAATTATTTCAGTTAAATCCACAAAATTCTGATACAGATCCAGCGACATAGAATGCGAGTATAGGTTACTGGCTGCAATGAGGTACAGATTGCAGCCTCAAGGTGGCTTGAAGAGATGTCATGTGAAGTAAGTAACCGTCCAGCTGGCTGGGACAGCAACCAGAAGCGAACACGTCTTGTCCATGTCCCTGCGGGCGCGACATGTGCCATCCTATGCGAAGTCGTCCAGGGATGGCCTCCCAACTATCCGTATAGCGTCCAGAACGTCCAGGAACATGATTCCACCCCCTTGTTGATCCAGTCGCCAGCCGGCACACACGGTTGAAGAAGCAAGGATCAACAGCTTCTGACTTCAAGTTTGTGGATATGGGCTCAGAATAGACAAACAAATACACGACACGGCTTCTCGTAGCCGCCTTTATTTGCGATAGAAGATCTGCAAAGATGGTGTTAGTGTTCTTGTCTCTTCTAAACTGGGAGGTTCGCCTCGCAAACACATACCTTTTTGAACTGAAAATGGAGCTGCAAGATACCCTACCAGTGAGAAATGTCTCGTTAGCAGAAAATCTTCGCCGGAAAGCTGGATGAGGCGGTTTGCCTTTGTTGCCGTGTCATACCTTCTCGAAAGAGCTCCTGAAGCCACGTTCTCTCTTGGCGCTGTAATCCCATTCTCGATCCACGATTCGGAAGGCAATGTCTTCGTATGGAGGGCCTGCGATAAACCGAATGAGGCATGTGTCCTCTTCGCCAGCGGCGGCGAAAGACTCTCCTCGCCTTCTTCCATGCTCACGAATAATCTTAAACGTCGGCGCTTTTGTTTTGTCGATGAGATCGGGGTAAAATATATTGAACTTGTATCCTTGAACCACCTTCGGTGGCGGATTGTCATGATCATAGTGAGTCTGGTTGTACTTGTTCCACTCGTATCCCATCTGCACCCTGTTGAAATAGCGAGGTTTTCGCGCTGTGTATTTTTCGGCCCACTGGGGCTTCGCACCTGTAGGGACCTCTTCTTCCGCTGTGAAGATCTCCTCGTTCTCAGAGACGCCTCTCGCAGCTTCACGATCGTAGAGCGCGTTCGTGACGTTTGAAGCTTCGTCACTCCTGCTTTCCACGCTGGGCGCACTTGGAACGATTCCAGCGTCGCGGCTGACTGTCGTCACAGAGCTGTGCTTAGGGGCGGTGGTTGGTTTTCGGGCTTTCAACATCTCCTCGCGCTTCTCGACTATCTCGTCGTGTATTCGAGCCAATATCGCTTTGGACTTCCACACCAAAAGGTGTCGTAATAGCTGCTCCCAATAATCTGTATCAATATCTTCATCGGACCGCAGCTTGGTTTTGATCTGTTTCTCCAGCGCTTCCAACTGATCGTATGTCTTGGGGCTCAGAATTCTATCGATATCGTCCTTGACACTATTGACCACACGACCTTCGCGCGTGTCTGCTTCCATTTTCGACTGGAGATCGACACAGAGCGTTCGCAAAGCCTCCCAGTACCGTCGGTTTCGCTTATCTGTCTCGAGTACGTGGTAAGATGCGATGTCAGATTCAAGTTCCTTCAGCTGGGAAAGTTGTAGATCCTTGACAATCTCCGTCGGTGAAGCGACTTCGATATCGAGGTCGGCGTCGTCGTCGTCGTCAAAGACATCTCGTTCTGCGTCGATGTATCGCAAGTTAAATGCCAGGCGATCGATCGGCTTTGCGCGACCCTCCCGCATTCGGATGTCTGCCTTCTTCTTAGACTGCTTCAGGACGAATTTGACCTCATCTGCAACGAATTTCCGAGACTGTTCCTCCTCGGTGAGGTACGTGGCTGCATTCTGTGCGGTTTTCGAAGGTCCTGGCCGCGACGGCTTCGATATCCTGTTGTTGGAATCCAGCCTGGCCGAGGTAGGGTCTCTTCGACGCGGAGACCTTTGGCCGTCGATCATGGCTCGGCGGTCAGAATTCATCTTGGCATATGCGTTCTTGAAGGCCTCGTCTATAGAGCTCCCAAACGATACGGGTTTGCACTTCGGCATGCGGGTGCCTAGTTCAACAATGGAAAAGCGAACCCAGCCTCGTCTGGATCGGCCGTGTTGACGCCAAAATTAAAGTGGAGCTCGATCCAAAGTTCCACCTCGGTGAACATCTATGCAGGGATAAAGCAAAATGGCGAAAATGCCCAAGCTTCGCATACGCTCCGGATATTGCAAATTCGAAAAGCAGAATGGCACTTATGTATGTGGATTTTCGTTGGTGAAAATAGAGTGGTATTATTTCGCGCACGCTTCCGACCCCAATTCAACTCCCAGTGGGTATCATACAAACGCTCCATCGGCCCATGGATATCTTGAGTACATACAATTCAGCCCAAATAAATGCGGTTCATCCCTAATACCATCCCTGGCCATTCTGAGAATTGCCCATCTCCAGACCTTTTATACTTTGGCTCCAGTCTTGCCAATTAAAGTCATCTTCCCAGCATATCTGTATCATCAGCAGGACCAGGGCCGATTGACGTGAATGGATCGGGCCAAAGGTAAGGTGGTAAATTGTCATCTTTGGGAAGTTGAGTCTGCATCGTGATGGGTTGTTCATTTAAAACGTCTTGTCCCGCCCAGCTGATTCTGCAGAGGCACCTTAGATGGAGCAGTGGACGAGATTTCAGCGGCATTTTGGTCATTTAGTGAGTTGAGATTCCAAAGATCGGTCATGATGGGTGTTGGCTGAGACATGATGCCGTCCATATATTCCATTGCAGCAGAAGATATATTGATCTGAGCAGGGAGGCCTGCGCCGGGAGACTGTAGCTTCTCTTGTCCACTTCCCTTCCGACTCCCTGAGGTCTTGTCTGGAGAGGTGGTAGACATGCGAGTATTGAAAGATGCTGAGTCGCCTTCTTGTGGGCGGACGAGTGACCACCACCGGTCTCTAATCAATTCCGTCCTGTTTTCGGCACCAGGAACAGGACCGAAGCGCGCTTGGGCAGGGTTCATTCGCTCCGCAAAATCAAGACGGCGAGCCTCGTCTTGGTTGGATCGCAGCCTCATGATTTCTGATTCGCGGTGTTTTCGTGCTTTGGCGAATAGTTTCCGGAGAGGCAAGAACACGGCAGAGTGATCGGCTCTCTTTGCAAGTTCAAGAGGATCAATATCGTAACCAGTGACAGCGTCCCAGCCACGTTCAACAAGAGGCGTCCACGGCCGTCGACAGGTCTCGATCAGGACATAGGCAATCGCATGCCAATTTGTGTATGTCTTGAAGAGCCAACGGTACTGCTTACATCGGGGATCCGTGTTCAATTTGTGGTTGTACTCAATGACCTCGATGGCTGCAACATAAATGCGCTGTCGTATCTCGTCTGAAAGCTCGACCTCGGAGCCGGGGAAAAGCATCGGGTGGTAGATGATGAGACACATCTTGGCCACGATGACTCGCGCAATCATAGCTGCCACCCAGTACAAAGGATCTGTCTCGTCGAGAACGTGCTGGAGGAATTTGTGCTCCACTCGTTGATACACATCTATGAGCATACGCTCTCTATCCGCTATTGTGGAGCGATCGGCTGAGGGGCACAAAGAAGACATTGCAGATGCAGCTGCGACGAGCCTTCTAGAGAGTGCACAAATTTCGCATCGAACGATAGCTACTGCACAGTCGGATCTCCCCTCGCGCGGAACAGGAGCCTCGATGCTGTCGGGTCTGATGTCAGAATCATTGGTGTTACTCGGTTTTAGCGTATCGTAAGAGTGTTCCCCGATGGTCATGTCGGTTCCCAGTTCGTCAGCGGATCGCAGATCCAGAACTAAAATTGCCCGCCATACGCGTCGTCGCATTTCTGTTTCAAATGGCGATAGTTTCAGGTGATTGCCATCTCGGTGAAGTCCCATGCCCTGCGCGATGCGAATCACAAGCCCGGTCAAAGCCCAACAGATCCGGCTGTCGTCGTGGCGTCTTACAACGACGAGGAAAATGGTGAATGCTTGCAGCACCACAAGGTCTGAAGTGTCAAGGAAATTCGCCTTTGCCAAAGCTTGCTCTACTGCGAAGCGATATTGAGCTACCAGGTCATCTTTGCTGGCTCCAAAATTGGTTTGTACCTTGAATTTGCTGTCAACAAGTGTCTTTCCACCGAACATGCTTCTGAGAGGCCGTAGTTGAGGGGTTGAGGTTGAAACTTACCTCGTCTGGTTCAAGCGACGTAATTGCAGCAAGGTAAATGGCAAATATTAGCGCCTTATTACCCGGAGTGAGTCTATCACAATTCCTCCTTGCGTCACGCAAAATCAGATCGACGGTTGGGACATGCATGAGCTTTATAAGCGGCTCAACGTTCTCCTGATAGACTGAGCACAGAAACGTGGATTGGGAAGGAAGTGGGTGCAATTTCTGAAGATCAACATCGGCGGACCGATATCCCAAAATAAACGCATGGTGATCGCTGATGCTACTCAGCGCTGTGATAGGCGTGTCCGTGGGCGTGCCGTCGAAGTCTGAATCATCGTCCTCGTCAGTCAGCCGCTGAGTTTCCTCCCTAATCGCATCGAGCTATCACCACAATGTTAGTACTCTTGAGCGTGTTTACCATCATGTGCTGATGCAGATACTACAACATACCTCGTCGTTCAGCTTAGACCAGAATCCACTGCTCACATAGCGAGATGTGCCTCGCCCTTCATCGGACACCATGCGGCCAAAGTGGGCTTGTTTCTGCTTTACGCTCGTGCTCGTGCTCTCACTACTGTAGCCTGCAGAAGATTCTGCTGCCTTGGGGCTTGCATCTTGTCCTGCAAACTGGTGCAGATTGCCAGAGATTTGTCGCTGAGGCAGACTCTCAGTTCCCGAGTTCGGATCAGGCGAACCTGTTGATGAAGGCAGCCTGGCAGCCGTCCCAGCAGGTTCATCAATTTGGCCGCTGAGCTCTTCCACGATGCCCTCCAGCTTCTTGAGCCGTTTGATGAGCTCCACCTCTCTGTGACTAGACGCCTTGGGCGGCGCATTAGGATCCTTGGGTCGAGGCTGACGGGGTGCACGACCCGGCGCGGGGAAGACACAGGAAATCTGCGCACGACGACAATTAGAGCATGACATCTGCTTGTCGCAGCGAACCTTGCGGCGCCGACAGGTAACACAGGATCGCGGGTTCAGGGCTGGGGTTCCTGAGCCGCCAGGAGCCAGAATCGGGCTGGTGTAGGCATCAGGACCGGTGGTGGGATAAACGGTGACGCTGCCAGATGAAGATGAATGATGCGATGAGCCTGTGGCTGTGGCGTCGTTGTGCTGCGTGGGCGACGACGGCGACTGCATGTTGGCGTTTGCGTTGTCGACGCCGTCCTGCTGCGAGCCAATGTTGTTGAAGTCGAAAGTGTTTGTCATGATTGTCTCGAGATGAGTTATCCGCTATGTAAGCGACCTGATTGAGTCTTCCAGCACAACTAGCGCGAAATCGGCGATTTGGTCGGTCGCCGGCACCAAGATGCAGACCAGCTGCTGGGCGAAGCAACGTCGGCCCTACACGCCCCACGACGGCAGATTCCGAGGCGTATGAGCTTGGCTCAACGATTGCCAGCGGCTCAGCCTGTGATCTGAAAAGCGGCAGTATGTTAGGATGCGGATAGAAGAAAGGATGCAAAAGACAACCAACGAGACGCAGCACCAAGTGGGGGGAGCATCAAGCACGATGGTGGTGACTTATCGGCTCTCGCTGCGCCTTTCACGAGAAAAAAAGAAGATTGTCGACTCGCGGGGGCTTTTTGCCATTGCATGTGCTTTGATGGCGTCTCGTCACAATTGCCGCGTCTGACAGGCTTGACAAATCCCCCAGTACTTTGTTGTGGGTGGCACGCTTCATCCACTTTTGGCTTTCTACCAAACTTTGACCGTCTCGTGTAAGCTTGGCCTCTGGATAGGCTATTCGCGTCGGAATATTTGCAGAGGCAGAGTCCACACAGAATCAACGAGGTCACAGGGCTGACTTTTTTGTCGAGTGCAACATTTAAGGACAGTAGATCCAAGATGCGAACTCTGAATTCACCGACCGGATTTAAGGACTTAGGGATATCGGTTTTACTCGAAGACACACAGAGAGGTGTTGGACGTGGTATCACGCTAAGACAATAACGGTGAGATTAAGCAGCCTCGATCCAACTGTGGCGTTGGAACCCACCATGCTTACGGCTTACTGAGAGAAGGACCAGACAGTATTACCTGGGCTTGTCGTACAGAGACGCAGTATTCGGGCTGGGTCCACGTGTGAGAAAACAGAGCTGCATGCTGAAACTCCCAATTGATGGACGTTGATGTGAGTCATCTGCATCGATGCGCCGTGTCGCGTGGCAACGACTCTGATCCGTCACGCACCACAACCTACACTGTTGAAGAAATTCTTATACAGTGACTTTAGCGATTGGCGCAGCACGAAATCGGTTTTCATTTTGGCCACTCTTGAAAGCTGCATTGTGAGCACAATTCTTCTTTTAAGTTCGCTATACAGATTCACCCTTTCGTACGGCTTACATTTGGCCGAGGAGAGGTCGCTGGTAGACCAATTTGCCCGCTGCTGATTTAATGCAGATGCAGATGGCAATACAATAGTCTTCGGGCGTAGATAATGGGGATAAAAAGGATAAGCCAGAGGGAGAAAGGGAGAGAAAGAAGATATTGCATTGAAATCTTAATGCATAAGCGATTCAAAGGGCAAAAAAAGTAATTGCCAATCGAAGAATGGAACTATAGGAAAAGCCCGATGCGGGGGTCGAACCCGCAACCTTGAGATTTCGTGTACTCGTAAGAGTCTCACGCTCTACCGATTGAGCTAACCGGGCCAACTCACGGTTGGTGGTTGTTGAAGGGCAAGTGACTTATTTGTTACTATATTCTTTTCATATTTCCAACCATTTTGCAGGTGCGCACGACCACTTCGGGCGACGTTGCTCATGACCGACCTTCGACCACCTAGGATACTGTAATATCGCACGGATGAGGGACCCAGGAAATATATTGCCAGCTTTCAATGATCTCTTTCAATTGCTCTGCGGGAACATGAAAGGCTGACGAGGACATCGTATACGTTGTCTCATGTAGTGTAAAGATGCACGAGCGTTACACCTTGGAAACTTATCGCGTTCACCAATTTACCACTTTGGAATGATTTCATCTATAGAGGGATACTAACTATATAAGTGCCAGACAAAACAGACTTTCACCTACTAGGGGAAAGCTGAATAAGAGTTGTGAAGGTGAATTTAAATGCCACACTCACATATGTATGCACGAACGAAGGTTTGCAAGCTATGGAATTGTTCGTTCGAATTCGCCTATAAGTTTTCAGCACTACAGCTTTGTGTCACTCGTCTAGAACCTAGATGTTTAACTTTTTCAAGACTTATTCAATTGTCACATAAAGTCAGGTGGGCTGCTGACAAAAACTGGAATGCGCGAATTATCAACCTTCATCTATCGCCTCCAGAATAATTGTTTCATGCGTATACGAAATCCCTGACTGAAAGTGCGACCGTATTATGTACACAAGGTCAGATTTCTGGTCTACACTACGCCAAGGTCGACAACCGAGAATGCCGAAAAAGACGTAAACTATAGAAATTTTAAGCAAGCCCAACTTGTCGGACCAAGAGAGTAGATGCCAGTCTTAGAATACAGGCAAGCTATTAAAGACAACACTGCAGACTAGAGACTTCTACGTTGGCCGGCCGCCATGTAGTGTCTGTTGGGTGTGTCTGGGGGGACCTCCGCACATCGCCGACCACAATTTTCTGATTATTGCCAAGGTCCGTTCATTAATTGTGGCTTCGGAGATATTTTTTGTCGTGTAAGTCAAAAATTCCCGTTGCACCAAATAGAGGGACGTCCTGCACCCCTTCTTTGATTACAATATTCTGGCGGATTAATGACTGCAATCACGTCAAGATTTCGTCATGCCAAACACAGCTGGCTATACATCTACGCCGGCATTCTCTCACCAATGTCAACATAAGATTGGGCCACGTTACATAGAACCGCGACTTGGTGAAGAGGTGACTGGATTGTTGATGCATGGCGACGTTGCAGAGCGTTGCGACTCCTTGAATTCAAGTCACGGATCTGATAGCAAAGGCCGTACCTCTGCACTATGTCCACCGTCGTCGATCAATTTCATACGTGGGTTGGTTCGACCAAGATCCTGGGTCAGCTCACGATCGCGCCTCTTGCTCTTGGTTTCTCCGGCCCGAACCTATGAAACCACCGGTCTCTGCACGACCACGTGGACAATCACTCTTCCTGGAGACTTCTTATCTTTCTTGTAGCATAGGAAATGTGGTATGGTTTGATTGGTAACCGATGCTGATGGGTTATCACGTGCAGGAATTAAAGCACTCAAATGATCTTGCGAGTATTGGGAATTGGATCGTCCTCCCGCAGAGCCGCATCAACCATGGGAGCGAGTTCTGGGGATCTCTCACATATAAGTCCTGGCGGGCTTCCCCAAGGATGCGGCTGTTCGGCGAATGTCTCTCAGAGCGCAATCAATGCTATAACACAGGATATACATGCGTGAACATGCCCGAAGCACGTCACAGGTCAGTATCTGAATGCTGGACGTGATAAGTACACCACGAGCATATCATGCTAAGGGATCCCAGTGAAAATCTTACCCGTTACCTTAAAACAGAGGATCCAAACGACAGACTACTGAAGGGCGGGAAGTCGGAGCCTAGGAGCCAAACAACAACCACAGCGCCTAAAGCTGATGATGGATGGGTCAAGATAGATAAGCCTTCTAACCAGGGCAACGTGAAAGCGGGTGGGAAATGAAAGGATCGAGATTCGGCCAAGATCGTATAAGGGTGGAGAAGTTACAAGAGGGAGGAGACAAGATCGAGAGATTTGTAGACGAGATGAATGGGATTCATGTGCGTGACTAGTCTCTATCAATGTCTCATCTGTTCTTCTTCTTCTTCTTCTCCTCCTCCCGCTTTTCAGCTGGGCATGGTTGTAATTGAAAATGGCGACTCTCAGCCCCCAATCTGGTCGATTTACATACTGTATGGACGAACATGTGGAGCGGAAAGGAAAGGAATCAACGTTCAGTGCTCTGTACAACGAACCGGCTTTCCACCTCAACACGCCCTGATGTGGGGTCACTCTTTCCCAAATGTGGCCTATCCCCACCCCAGGCCGTGATTGGGTGCAGACAATTGAGGGCCGCCGATAAGCTGCTATCGTCACGTGCAACCTCACTCGCTTGCCATAGGGTTTCCCACCCCCCAGATTGATTGGATTTTTCTCGCCTGAAAAGCCTACAGCTCACGACGGCATCCGAGACTCAGGCAGATTTTCGAATAACGAATTAACGCCACAACCAAACCGACACAATGGCCAAGATCTCGTAAGTGATGCTTCATCCAGACATTGTTGCCCGGTATCTCGAAAGGAAATTCTAGCGACGTGCAAGAGGAGGATTTGTTTTCCGGTTTCTGCGCTCGCCAACCATCATGACTTGGGACAACCTGCGATGCAACTCGAGGGAGGAAGAACGGACGGCACAATCTGCGATGGGTTGTTTTCTTTCGAACAACTTCGCGACTCGAATTCCGACAACCTCGATTTCACCATTCTCTCAGAGCTTGTATTTGAAATTGGCGAACTAGCGACGTGCACTAAATTCTTCGAGATACCTGCGGACAATGGAAATTCACGCCTCAACGCTGGACGTCTGACTGACTGGCTTTCTTGCATAGGCGTGGTGCCCCTGGTGGCAAGCTTAAGATGACCCTGGGTCTCCCTGTGTACGTTATTGTCTGATCCTACAACGCCGACTCGATTTACAACGAGCGACAACTGGAACGGTCGACGGAGCTAACAATTTGCCAACAGTGGTGCCGTCATGAACTGCGCCGACAACTCAGGTGCCCGTAACCTGTACATCATCTCCGTCAAGGGTATCGGTGCTCGTCTGAACCGTCTGCCCGCTGGCGGTGTCGGTGACATGGTTATGGCCACCGTCAAGAAGGGAAAGCCTGAGCTGCGAAAGAAGGTCCACCCCGCCGTTATCGTCCGACAGTCCAAGCCCTGGAAGCGATTCGACGGTGTTTTCCTGTACTTCCAGGACAACGCTGGTGTTGTACGTAAACATCCATCGACAGAACAACGCGCAGAGGAGTGGTGCGAGCCAGGCCAGTCTGAGATGATTGAACCTTTGCGGTGAAACGAATCGCACCAGCTACGATGGCTTAGCCACCTCGCGCGTTCCGACTGTCAACTCTCCCAACCGGCAGCATCGAGCTAACATATTGCAGATCGTCAACCCCAAGGGTGAGATGAAGGGCTCGGCCATCACCGGCCCCGTCGGTAAGGAGGCTGCTGAGTTGTGGCCCGTAAGTTTTTGTACCCAATACAAGATCAGCGCATCAATCAAGTACATTTGCGCTAACATTTGTCACAGCGTATCGCCTCCAACTCTGGTGTCGTCATGTAAACAGTTCTTTTCGAAAAGAAAGAAAGCACGAAATTAGAGCATAGGGGCAGTGGTCGAGGAAGCGGGAAAAAGGGGGACGAAGACACAAAAAAGAAGACAAAAACGCAACGGTTATGTCCCACCTAGGCGATCTATAGAGCATCGATGACCCTCCTTGCTTCCCCTTGGTGACATGACTCACGGGGGAAGGGGAGGAAAGAAATGACGGAACAGTTTCGCTGGAATTGGCAGGCTTCTGCATTTTTCTTTTTTTTTTTTTAAACACTCGGTTGCGGCGTGTGAAGGAATGACTTCATACCAGGTATCGCATCATGGACAAGCAAAAAAAATTCAGTAACTGCCACTGGAGCATTCATTTTGTGATGTGATGTGCGTGATTCTGATCGTTTATTCGGTTGAACGAATGATCTATCAGCGAGCGAATGTAATAGATCATAGGTGACGATGATCTGTATGGGCAAGCTAGAGCCTGGTGAATACATGATCTGGTGGTCAATACGCCACCCCACCAAATATCAAAATGTTCTTTACATCCTTGTGGGTTGCTGTCGAAATTCAGACAGTACCCTATAGCCAATATCAAAATCATGCAACACGGGGAATTGCCGTGAGAAATCGCTTTGTGATTCAAATTTCATGGAATTTAGTATCACTAGGCTACTTTTTAGTTGTTTATCACCCCATGTGGAAATATACTTATCATACAATTGAGCAGCCATAAAGGTATTGCTCACAAAGTCATGTCCCAATTTCCACCATTTCTCCCATTACCAACATACGACAACACCTCACAAAACACAATCACATCGAACGACAGATAAAATTAAAACTCATACATCGCTAAATTCACAAGAAAGCTACTTATATGATGATATTACACAATGCCAATAAAAACCGTATTTCCGCCCCCTGCACCCCCTCGTGCACACAAAAAGCTGAGGACGCAGGTCGCGCCCAAACGCCAATTGAAAATGGACCAGGATTTACCCGCAACGCGTAGGCCAGGTCTCCAATGCCAAAGCGAGCAAACAAAAGATGAAAATGAAAATAAAGCGCATGCGCAACTTTTGCAAGAATAAAAACCGCGTGTCACAAAATAGAAAATAGACACTTCCTCCACATTAGGTGCGTTAAAAGTCCCGTTAATGGGCGGTTATGCATCGGCGAAAGCTAATATTGGCTTGCCGTGTTGTGAATGCGTCTCGAGGAATGCCCCACAAGGAGTGATCCACACATTTTGCCCGTGTACTTTTCAGGATAGAGGACAAAATCGCTTGCGTGTGAATCGTACCGTGCTACCATCGGAGAGCAGTGGTACCAAAGCAGGAGAATACAATTATTGGTTCGCGGAAAATGGATAGCCGATTCCCGGCATGGCCGGTACATAGCCTGTGCGAGGATGTCCCTGAGGCGGTCCTTCCTTCTTGTGAGGTTTGACCTTTGGCTTGGGAGCGATGGCGCCGAGCTTTGAATCGGCCGCTGCTTGAGCTGCTTTCTTGGCGGCAAGCGTGGCTTTTCGTTTCTCGACGGCTCCGGCCATGTTTCCATTTGCCCAACGACCTGAAGTAACGTGTTAGTAACGTGTTTTGTCGTGTAAATACAGCAGAAGCAGAAGCTTTCTGCTCGATATACTCACTCTTCATGGATGCTGACATCTTTTCTGACTTTGTCATATTCTTGTAATCCTTGGGTTTCTCATTACCATCTCCACCAGCTGTGGACGAAGGGGTTCCGTTTCGGACCTCTTGAGCTGGACGCACGACCTTGATCTTGTGCACCTTGCGAGCACTCTGCGGAGCGTCTGACATATGCTGGTCGAGCATGAATGATGACTCGATGCCTCCCATGGGATGCGGCACGCTTTGCTTGCCTCGCTTGCGAGGTGGTGCCTGCGTCGCCTCCTCACTCTCGTCAGGATCATCCCGGAATCGTTTTTGACGCTTAGGGCGGAATGAGTATGAAGACTCGGCTGTATGTGACGTCGAATCTGATGACGCAGTAGAGGGCCGGGAGTCGCCATTGTCGGTGATAGCCGAGGATGGTTCACTGAGATTTTTCGATCTCGGAATCTTGAGTGTGAGCAAATGGCGCCTGCGTTGATGCTGTTGCGGCTGTGATTGTTTAGGCTCAGGCTGAGAATCCTCGTCCAGAAAGTCAGCGTAGGTGTCGTCATATCTGACTGGCTGTCGAGCCGCACGACGGCGTCCAGACCTGCCAACTTCCTCGTTCTCCGCGGCACCAGAGCTTCGGGGCGTGGAAAACTCCTCAACGGTGTTGTTGGCGACATTGCTGGCGCGTGGGCCGCGTCGTCGTCTGCCTTTGAGAGCGACGCTCTCTGCGTCCGAGTTGCCATCTCCATTGAAACTTGACGTGAAGTTAACCTGTGTATCCTCATCGGCGTTGACGTTTCTGCGTCTCCTACCCCGTGTTGGAATGGGCGTAGAGCTGCGACTGACGTCTTGGTTCGCCGGGTCGAAGAGCTGAACTGGCTTTCTTTGTCGCTTCCCCGTAACCTCGTCGGCTTCAGATGCCTTAACAGTCTGCCTTGGCTGGTTGCGTAGCGATCGTCCGCGGGTCATGATACCCACCTGTTGTGTCTCTGGATTTTGGCGCCCAATCTTGGATGGATGTGGATCATACTCGAAGCCGTATGTTGCAGCCATAATGCGGTCCTGGCCTTGAAGATAGCGTGTTTCGCTCATCAACTCTCGTTCTTTGGCCTTGTAGCCCTTGACGGCGAAGTCTGGCTCCTCATGATTGACTCCATGCTGAGTGACATTGCGTGTTCGTGCTTCGTACTTGGAATCAGCCACGCGTCGGCGAAGGGAGTTTTCATAGTCGTCCACGACCTTGCCTAAATCCGTCCATTCGCTTTGCCATTGCACCAGCGAGACGTTGATCGCCTCGAGTATCTCGTGTAGCTCTGCCGTGGACATGTCTTCGTAGTTTTCGATGGCAGTGATGTACTCATCGGCATCCCGAAGCTTGCGATATTTGAAGTAGCGTCTTCTCTCTGGCTGCTCTTGTGAATCGGACATGTCTCCATCGTCGGCATCGTCCCCAGCTGGAGCTGGCGAGTTGGTGGCAGTGGGATCCATGGAGTCCGGAGCCGGTGAGCCTCGCAGGGGAGTGTTGAGAGCAGGCGTTTGAGCCTCAAGCCCGACTGGATCCGGCGCATCGTCGTTATCCTCAACCATAGGCTCCATATCATTCCCGTCCTTGTCGTCGTCCTTGTCCTCCGGTGTCGTTTCATCGCCGCCTGTATCATCGTCACCGGCCTTTTTTTCCGGGTAGGATACATATTCTCCGTCAATATAAGGGGTCAAATGCGACCAGCGACCAGCAAGAGCTGGTTGAGGTTTGCTCGGGCCGAGCTGCGATGGCCGCCTGTTTTTCAACGAATCCTTCGCTTCAGTAGGGGTGGCATCTGAGTCACCCGCATCCTTGTCTTTTACTGAGAGTGATGTTGATGTGGACAACAATTTGGGCTCTTCCACTTCCGGATCCTCGTCATCTTTGCCCACCTCGTCCTCGTCATCTTCCTCATCTTCTTCAGCATCTGCGTCGGCATCAAGATCGGCATCAGCATCAGCATCACCTTCTTCATCTTCCTCGGCCACTTTCTCGATGGAAATAGTCTTCAGTTCACGAGAAGGACTCTCCTTCGCGTCTGCCATCTCGACATCGTCCTCGACACCTTCTGCTTCATCCTCGACTTCGTCATCCTTATCAACTTCAAGTGTTGATGACAATTGCTTCGCGGGGGACGTGTCCATCGCTTCCTGTATGTGCTCCAAGTTTGATGATGGCTCGTCCTCTGCCTTTGGCGCGTTAACCACCGCCTCGGTTTTGGGTGATTGTTGACGTTCAGAGGCAGCAGCTTGCGCAGCGGTTAGCTGTTCCTGAATTTCGTCGGAGACAGAGGTTTCTGGGGCAGGCGATCCCTGTTCTTCAGTAGCTGGCTCCGTTGGTGATGGATCTTTGTTGCCCTCATTCAAATTGTCTGCCTCTGCAGACGGACCTTGCTCAATTTTTGTCTGTGTTGTTGATATTGAAGGCTGAGCTTGCTCATTGGTAGTGGTAACTTTTCCGTCATGTTCTTGTACACTAGAAGGTCCTTGTTCGCCAGATGCTCCAGAGAGCTGGGTCTCCGGCTTGTCTGGCGTTGCTCTCACGGGTCCAGCGATATCTGCTGGCTGTTTAGGCGAGGCAGGAAGGCTCGCAAAGAGTTGTGGATCAATGTTCTCCTCCTGGATGGCATCGACGGCGTTTCCTTTGTCAGTCTGTGTATTCTCATTTGAATAGAGGGTGTCAAAGTGCGACGCTGCTGGCGCCGATTTCCATGAGCCATCAAAAGAGTGATCCGCAGAAGAAGCGCTGGAATGGCTGCCTCGGCGTATTTCAGAGTCTTCCATGTCGGAATATGAAACACCGACTTCGATGGTATCCTTAACATCCTCATCGTCGCCATGGTCGGCGCCTCCGGTCAGTGACTTGCGGGCAGCATTTCTTCGAACTCCAGTGGCAGTGTCTGCACCGAGTGAAGCACCTCGTCTCTTCGCTCCAGAGCCATAGATATCCTCTGAGTCATAGCTGTTGTCAGACCTTCGCTTTTTTGCGCGAGACGATGTCGAGTTGGGAACGACCACTTCGTCATCGACATGCTCAAATGTGTAATCCACGCGAGCTCTTTTGCGCAGAGTGTGACCGCCTTTCCTAGGGCTGTCTTCATCAAAATTGTCATCGGGATTACCGTAGCTATCCATTGTTCTGGAACGCCTTTTGATCCCGTGGCCGCGATTGCCGGAGGCTGGTGTTGAGAAGGTAAAAGCCGGATGAAGACTTTTGCTCCCACGCCTGCCCTGGGCCCCGGCCTGTGGGCTATTGGCAGCCGACGCATGCGCCATTACTGGGCTGCCGGCAGCTGGATGATCTGATGAGCTCTCAGGAGGAGTAGAGCGAGGAGATGCTGAATCGCCTAAAGTTTTGCGACGTGTGTTGGCTGCAGTCCGTCGAGCGCGATCCATCTCGAGCCGGAGCAGCCAGCGTGTTGCGGAGAGCAAGCGTGTAAGAAGGGGGTGAGGTGTAAGAGGCAGACCATTCGAAAGAGCGATGGGGGGATGGTAAATCAGGCAATGAATAGAAGTACAGACCGCGACGAGCGTCTGGACGATGAGTGCGAGGTGACTGGACGTCGCCGGGCTTCGTGACGAGCAGAGGAGGAGGCGAGACTTGTATGAGCCAGCCAAAGGATGAATGAGCCAAGACGGGCGAGGAGAGAATTTTGAAAGGGAAACACGGACAAATGGCGAAAGCGCAGCAGGCTCGAGTCAACAAAGAGAGGTTGATGGACCAAAGCGCAAGCAGCCAACAAAAGCCCCGATAGCCACGGCGATAATAAATGCTGGCAATATCAGAGACTTTTCAGATGCGTTTCTCCCGTGTCCTTGTTAAACCAGCCGGTCTCCTGGCCATCGTTTTTCTCAAGGTGTCGTGGTCCGAATAAGCCAAGACCCAGTTTCCTGACAAGGCCAAATGTGGGTCCCGAGACGAGGTACGTACCGTTTCTGTGTGGTGTCTGGTTGGCGGCCCTTCTGCAGTGCCGATGGACGCGCCACGGGGGCTGCAGGGCCTGTAGCACTCCGATCCAGGTGCTGTGGGAGCGCAGCAGAGGGCTGTGGCGGTGTATTCCGGGGCGTGTGCAGCGGGCTCCCAGAGGATCAGTTTTCCGGGGTTCTTCCGTGGGAGACAGGCTCGGCCAATCACAGTGGCTGGCAGCGGGAAGGATGGATCCTGTTAGTCCCTTTTGGGCTGGGCGACGATGCTCCCGTTGTCCAGGTGTTGTTATTGACGGCTGGTCGACAGAAGCGAGACTTGTGAAAGCCGCAGTGACTGTTTACGGCTGAGGCACGAAAAGCAATTGGCAATGTCAGCTTTCAAAGTCCTGGATTATGCGTTGAGAAGTTGTACTGCGGATGATTGATGATCGATGATCGATGCATCGTCATGTATTCGTTTCCTTTCCACCTTTGGGAAGCGTGTGAAGCGTGCCCCGACTCCTGCACGTGTCATGTGTCGTGCCCGGTCCCGTGTGAGAGTGAGAGGGGAGGCGCTTGTCAAACAAGCTTGTTCTTGTTGAAGACGGAGACGAGCGTCATTGCACCCATCCACCTCCCCCCCCTTGAGCCCAAAGCGTACAGGTACCTCCACCTCCCATGCTCCAGCTCATCAACCCCACTGGCAGCCGTTCTCCTGGCTGACCCAAGCCAAGCAACCTCCAAGCTGCATCCAACAGCAAGCTCCTCCACTTCCCCAATCTAAGCTAATACCTTCTCTGCGCTTCTTCGAACTTTTGCAACGCCAGCCAAGACAAGAGGAGCAGAGCAGAAAGAGAAGAGACCAGGGCTCGTCAGCATCATGGCTTCCAAGAAGACCAAGCCGGCTGCTGCCGACGACAACCTCGACGAGCTCTTCGAAGGCATTGGCGACGATGCCAAGTCTAAGAAAGCACCCAATACCAAATCAGCGAAGCCTGGGACCGCAGCATCGAAAGCAATGGGCGACAATGATATTCTTGCCGACCTTGAATCCCAGCTTGCCTCGGAAAAGACATCATCTCGACCACACACTCCTCGACTCAAGGAAGGTGGCTCCAGACGGCCACCAGGCACACCTCCCGTCGGCGATGACAAGACAGCTGCTGGAACGGCCCGCAAATCGACCGACAGTGCCAGAAGCTTAAGAGCAAGCTTCACGCCGAGTGCAACGAGCTCTGAGCTGCACGAGGCCGAGAAGAAGGGTCCTGTCGAGCAGGTCCAACAACAACAGCAAACTGGAGGTGGCTGGTGGGGTGGCATTTTATCTACTGCCACTGGTGTCATGAAGCAAGCCGAAGCAGCCTATAAAGAAATCCAACACAACGAAGAGGCCAAGAAGTGGGCAGATCAGGTCCGAGGCCTCTCTGGAGGTCTTGATGTTGGTGCTCTTCGCAGCTATGGTTAGTAGGGGCTAGGCCTCTTGCCATGTTCAGAGTGTCAATCCGGTCACAATACTAACACGCTAATATAGGTGACGAGCTGCGAAATCGGGCTCTGCCTACCTTCACCAACATCCTTCACACGCTCGCGCCACCAATCAGCTCACACGAGAGGTTGATGATTCACATTACCCACGATCTTGTCGGATATCCTTCCATGGACCCCTTAATCCACGGCTTATTCGCTCGCGTTATGTCGCAAGTTGAGGGCGGCGACCTGCTGGTTGTTCAGCGTGGACACGAGAGCAGCTCTCGACGCTACAGCGACAGCAACGCCGGCTGGCGAGATGGCCCCTGGTGGCGCCAGACGGATACTCCTCGAGAGCTCGGACTCGTCAAGGGGATGATTGAAGGCACCAAATTGTGCCGTGCCGGAGCCGAATCTTACGCGACCGAGTACTTCAGCGCCAACGGGGGCATAGAGCAGGCCAAGATCCGAGCAACGGAGGATTTGAGCGAGAGCAACCCGGTACGTACATCTGACATCTTTTTGTCCGTGCAAGCCATTTCTGTGGATGCGGACAAGACATTGTTTGCCGGGTCCGCCTCCTCAGAGAAGGAGAAGGAGTCGTCTGCGGTGAAGGAGCAGGATGAATCGGACGAATTGGTCTGCTTTGCGGTTTATGTGCTTGATCCTGTCCACGACATTCAGTTTTCTACTGTCAGCCAGAGCGTTCCCCTGAAGTGGGTTCGTTGGCTGGACGCCGCCACGCCCCTCACGCCTCGCTCCGGCGACGAAGGCCAAGATACCCCATTCGATGCAGGCATTCCTGACGACATCAAGGAAATCCTGGACACTGGCGGTGTTGACCTTCGTGAATGGGTCGCTGAGTGGCTGGAGGATACGCTGAATCTCTCCGTAGGTGTGGTGACACAGCGTTACGTCGCTCGACGAATGGGCGTTGGTGAGGGTAGCCTCGGCAGAGGCAAGAAGCGCGTGGAGGAGCTTGTCGAGGCCAATGCAGGTGAAGTTGCCAGAGCTGGAATCATCTAGCAGGGGGAAGATGATCTTGATTTTGTGCTTTCTTGCCGGTTACAAGGATGGAAGAAAGGAGTTGGGATATTTGCAAGCATCCGCGTACAACCAAACTGCCAAATATGTAGGGTAAAGGCCGTGATACTGGATTTGTATGTCTGTAGTTTTAATACCTTGGCGTCTACTGCTAATTCATTACCAACTACGATGACTCATTCACCATTATTGGGCAGCTGGGGCATTAATCGAACCGTTACGCCTTCAAAAAATCCTCTCAACAGTTCCAGCCTTTCGCAGCTCTCCCTGGATTCCCTGGACGAGTTCTCCATGCTGACCTTCTTCAGCGGTCTGTACTCCGCATCCCACATCTGCACCTTGATCCACTCCTCGAGATCTTGATCATCAGACGCAATGTCCGGTTGTGTTGCAACACCTTCTTCCAAAGCTGCCTTGATAATCCCCTTTGCAACCTGGAGACTCACCGGTCTGACCTGTTCCACATCTGGAAGCAATGGAGCCGTTGGATCTTTCAACACCGGACTCATTGAGGCGACAGCTTGAACTGCCGCGACCAGTATCTTATTTGTAAGAAGCTTGGCACGAGACAGAATACATCCTAGTCCGATACCAGGGAACACCAC
Source organism: Periglandula ipomoeae IasaF13 (assembly GCA_000222875.2). NCBI lineage: Eukaryota > Fungi > Ascomycota > Sordariomycetes > Hypocreales > Clavicipitaceae > Periglandula > Periglandula ipomoeae. The sequence continues at coordinate 24,118 of AFRD01000369.1, forward strand.
CGAGTTATTGCACTCTGCAATCTCGATAGTCACGTCCTTGCCGTCCTTTCCCCATGGTCCAGTGACAGGATCAAAGGGTGATCCGGTAGTGCAGAGAGCTTTGCCGTTTGTCCAGTGCAGGATGTCGTGTGGCTTGGCTTCGTGTAACCTTGTAGGATTGGAAAGGGGCATGATGATTGGGCGATCTGTGCTCTTGGTCATTGCTTGACGATGTCTTGCGTGAATGCACCGGGGACGGTGGACGTGCCGATGAGGACGTTGGGCTTGACTTGTTGGATCACGGCGAGGAGGTCTGTTCCTTTGTCGGCCCAGGCGGATGCGTCTTTGACGAAGGACTTTTGGGCATCGGAGACGTCGGTCTTGGTGGTGAGAAGACCTGGTCGGTCAATGAGCCTAAATTTCGGTTAGTGATTTGGACATGACATGGAGAAACATGCTATTTTGCGGATGATGCATACCAGATTTGCTTCGATGCCTCCTCGTGAGAAATGTTTCCCTCTGTCGCAATCGCATCTCGAACTTGATCTGCGATACCAACGCCTGCGCTTCCCGCGCCAAAGACCACCATGCGTATGTCCGATAGTTTCTGCCCAGATACATGGAGACCTGCCATGATGGCAGCGAGGGTTACGCACCCTGTGCCTTGGACATTGTCGTTGAAACACGCCATCTTGGGACGATAGGTGTCGAGAAGCCGTCTCGCTGATTACGGCAAAGCACAAGATGTTAGTATAAATATAGCGGCAGATGTATGTGTGCTAGCGTACCATTGGGCAGACCGAAGTCCTCGAAATGGATGTATGCCTTGGGATAATACTTTCGCGCAGCCTGCACGAATTTATCGACAAACTCGTCATATTGCTTTCCGCGGATACGCTTCTCCCTCAAACCGAGATATAACTCGTCTTTCAGAAGTTCTTCGTTGTCTGTCCCGCAGTCTAACACGACGGGCAGGCAGCGATTGGGATGGACGCCTGCGCAGAGCGTTGCGAGGATGAGCTTTGCTACGGAAATGAGGATGCCGCCGACGCCTTGGTCGCCGACGCCCAGAATCTCTTCGCCATCTATCATGTGTTAGCTGGGGAGTTGGCATATCTGCGAGACATACATGCTAAAATTGGCATAAATGAGGAATGAAAGGGGAAAGGCGAACCTGTGACAACGATGTAATCGATGTCGTCTTAATGACCCCAAGCGGCAATGTCATGTTCCACGCGATCCTGGTCTTGGATGTTCAGAAAACATCCTTCTGGTCGCCGGAAGAGTCTTGAGAACTGCTGTATGGCATCTCCTTCCGTTGGTGTATATACTACGCTGAACATGTCTTTCAGGTGATCCTGTAGCAGCTGTACGTGAATGTTAGCTTCATTTTCCCTTTCTTAAAAACTTTGGTTGAAAAGAAGGATTGCACAAACCTTGTAATAGAGAACCTCATTCTACTCCTTCAGCGAAGCAAGGAACGTATTCTTGGCCAAATCATCCGGTCGACTCAGATATTGCTGATGCGCCCGCTTGACTTGCTCCTCGAGGGTCTGCACATTCTGAGGAAGTAGCCCGGTCAAATTGAATTCGCGACGTTCTTGCGCCGGAAATGCCGATCCCTTGTTCAAGTATGGCGAGTTCAGCAGGGCAGTGCCTGTCAAGGCGCATTCGATGGGACCATCTGTGCTGAGGGGTAGATGGGCGAATTTGGATGACTTGTTGGAGGGCATGGTGTCTTGACTCTTTTCGATGTGCACGCGTTTACAAAAAATGATTTACATGGAAAATGTCTTGGCGCAGGTCTTGGATTTGACTTGAGAGATTTCCGGTTGTCTGTAATTACAGCTGGTCACGGCTGGTGGGACTGGGAGGCAGCTGATATGATGTGGTGGTTGACGACTGATGACGTACTTTGTGATAGAGTTCGTTATCAACCACTCGTAAGATCTATATCCGATGCTACCATACCCAAGGGAGTTTGCAACATGATGAATTTTCTATTTGAATGAATTGTGCACCTGCTATTTGAATGATGAATGATGTAGGTGGTTTGAGTTGGCAAAATGTGCTGAACCGGCCTGCATTTGCATTTGCATTTGCATTGGCCAGACGCACGTTGAAGATCGCGGTCAACCGCGCTGCTAATCAGATCAGGAAGTCGCCGCTTCACCGTGGCCAAAGACACGGGACTGCTGGATACAGCACATCTTCGCATCTCAAAAGCATCCACCAACATGTTCACGGCTTCATACAGAAGTACGAAGGGCAAGGTGCACGCAGAAATGCCGGCGCTCTAGGAGCCACGCCCATGTAGAAGCCAATTCACCATCAAGAGAGACAATGACAGGCAGACAGGCACGGACTATGATGGTCCAGTCTATCTTGCAGCACGAGACACAAGACTGACGCGTAAAACGAAAGCCTCGCCCAGCGGGCCAGCCCACTTCACTCAAGCAGCACAAAACGTGCCAGTTGAGGAAGACTTCCGAGGAAGACTCGTTTGCAGAAACAGGAGTGGCTGGCCATGGGGGTGCTGCGGAACAAAAATATGAACAGAAGAAAAGATCTACGAGGACCTACCGTGGTGATACGACCACTGTGAATTCATTGCGCTGTGTCATGCGCAATTGACAGTGTTGCTGATTGAGCGAGCAACTATTCGGAGAGGTCAAGGATGAAAATATTTGAGACGCGCGCGACGGAAATTGTGTGCTGCGAGGCGGGAGCGTGGAAGTGGGGACAGTCCCTGGCCCACCAGACTTCATTTGTCCCGGTCGCTCATTCATGGATCCATGTTTGTCCCCATTACACATTACATCCAACAATCAATTTCACGGGAATTCTGGGGTACCATTTCTGAAGCACCTGAATGCATGCTCTGAAGTTGGACGAGAGGCAGACCGACCCCTGATCGCACTGTGGAACCCTTGCCTTCTCCAAGGCCACCGGCTTTAGGTGATTGGTCAAGCAACCACTTACACCGAAAAGAGTCACTGCCCACAGGGTCATGTTTTGAGAACAACAAAGATTTTATTCAATAAGAGACTAAGCTAAGCTTCTGATACAACTCGAAGGCATAGGCCGTTCAGTCCATATCGCGTCCGAACTGCCCCCATCCGCTTTGCCATGCTATCGTACCACGTCCATGTCGGTGCATGCCCCTCACGACCCTCACTAACACTCCTTCGGATTCTCATAACCCGTGATCACAAACTGGTAAGAACCAATAGTATCAGTAGCGTCCGGCGCCTTGCCGTAGCTATTGCAGAGCTGCTTGCAAAACGGGCTGCCCATCAAATTCTCATACTGATTCTGGAAGTCGTTCTTCTTGAGCTCCTTGCCGTTGATGGTGAAGATGTCCGATCTGAACACTTCGCGGTTGTACCCGATTTTGCCCACGCCGCAGATGCCAGTGTCCTTGCTCATGACGAAAACGTCGCTGGCGCCGCACCGATTCGCTTTGAAGTCGGCTTCGCACATGCTGTCGCCGAACACTATTCCTTCCGAGCCGTCCTTCTTGGTGAAGGTTGTGCCGTACTGCCAAACCAGGGAGAAGTCTTCACACTTGCACTGCGCTGAGAATAATCTGGATGCTCGAGCCTCAGATGCTAGGGTCAGGCCGATGAGGACGAGGGACCATGCGGAGACCATTTTGCGTGTGCTTGGTGTGTTGAGTTGAATATTCGGATTGGTGTAATGTGTAAAGGGCAACGATGAGATTGATGACTGATGTTGTCCGAAGCACACTCATGAATGCTGGATTTGAAGCCCTACTTATAGATCTCTACATTCTTTGTGGCTCAGTGGCCTGAAGAAAGTGATGTCCATCCTGAACAGCGGCGACAAGCCAGTCTTCGCTGCTTTGCGAAAATGATTGCTTCTCAAACACAGAGACTCAATGATAATGGGTCTCCTGTGATTCTCCTCTCAGTAGATTGATACATCGGATGTGAAGTAAAGAAACGCCGCTCGTCACTGCAGGCGCGATGGATCGACCCGGCTCCTAGTGCATTGGCGGATCTGGTGCCACTCAAGACGTCTACAACAGACAACATCACCAGAACTTGGAGAAAATAGCCATACAGCTATAGCAAAGACGATGAATCTGCGTATCCTTCAATCAGGGAAAATTAAACTCTGTGGAGAAAAAAAGACGCTACTGATACCTCAATCATGCACGAAGGGTCCAAAGGGTTCACAGGCCGAGAATTTGTCCGGCGCCATGAACTTGGAGTGCTGGTTTCTCGGGACGAGACCCGAATGCCACCTCGCTTCAACTAAAACCCGCCAATGATATGAATGGGACGAGATAAGCTATCTATGTTCTTTTCCAGCCAAGAGCAGAATCTGGTTGCTATTATGTCAAAGGCGGCACGATGAAACAGTACTTGCGCCAGGTTTGTGGTCGAGAACCACCAGAGCAGAAGAGCGGATAAATTTGCACATCATGTCCGAAAATAGTTCTTGCAATACGAATAAGCCGTTTATGGAGAATTTTATGTCTAGCGTCTCGGATCTTGGCCAGTTTGCTGTATTTCGGAGTTTTTCTACAGCTCGCTATGCCACCTATGCTGCTACGGTATTCTTGGAGGGCTCAAAATATTATGCTTGAACCTAAAACTTTTCTTATTTTCCCAGATAGGAGCTATGATAAAGAACGTTGATGATTAGCGATCTTCTCTCCACGTCGTCGAAACTATCTCAGACAACACAGAAGGGAGGAAGCGAGGTTCGTCACTCATTTTTCACCGAGACTCTGGTGAGTAGACTATAATACAAAATTTGGCGCGAGACTAGGTTTCTAGATAGATTAGTTTGCTTTAACAGGAAGCGAATTATGCTGGATTGGGGGAAGCATGAGCTTCCCTGGAGCCACGATCCTCGATGTGGCACTCAGCCACCAGAGTGGTTCCTGGCCCCTGGGGCGCGCATTAATTTAAGCTTGTTTAGGTATTATCCTTCATTCATCCTATTATTCTCAATTGCTATTTCAGCGGTGACATGTTTTCTTGGGAAGTCATGCGGGTGGGCTTGTTTGACGCTCTCGACGCCACCAGGGTCATCGTCATGGCAGGAATTGGGCACTGGTCTCGTCTCACCCAAATGCTCCAGAGGACCGGAAGCTTAGTGTCTTCTTTACGAAACATGATCCCATTAAGCCTTTTATCCCTCAGATTTTGGTGTATTTTAACTGAGTTTTAACGAAGACGAGCCGTGTAGAACAGCAACGCCATTGATGCTTCTTGCTGAATCGTCTCCGCTCGTCTACAAGCTCCCGGGAGATCAACTTAATGCTTGAGATTTCTTACTCGCTGTTCAACTTTTTTTCCCGTCTGACTAGCATGTCTTGTTGTAATAATCACCTTCTGCTAGTCTTAGATTGCCTCATAAAAGCTGACTTCAACTCAGGCAACGCCCACTTGGCCATCGACTCAGAACTAAGCACACCATCTATCGTCAATCGCTCTTCTGGGCAAAACTTGAGCATACCTCGCACCAAACCAGGAATTGCACGACTCCTCCTCGCAGAAGACGCATTTCCTTGTCGCTCCTTTTTGTACTTTTGCATAGTTCATGAAAAGATTGTTTAAGATATTCTTTCACCCACGTCCGTTGGCTCCATGAACCTCGGAAGCGGATAGATGGACGATGAGGACAAGACAGGTAGCAGATCGGTGTATTAACAATTGTATGTAGCATAGTCAGCTCGGGGCTGCCCTCAACAGAAGGAATATGCTACCATAGAGATAAGAAAGCATGAATCTGTTTGGCGCGACCATGTAATGCGATGAGAGATGGTAATATTGCGAGGCCGAGATCGAGGCATCAACAAGTTAATTAGATCAATATTATGAGTCAATCATGCTTACAAGCCATTACATATGAAGACAGTTGCCAGAAAATTCTGGATCCTGTCAAGATCTACTGTTTTGTGCGCGGCACCAAATTCTGGAGCCGTGTACATCTTAATTTCGGTTGTGACTATCTTAAGATGGTAGCGTTATGGGCTCGGTGAGCTGGATTCACGGTCTCTTGCTATCGCAAACGGCAAGTCTAATAGCTAAATTGCAGAGCATGCTGACAGCGGTGCATTTTGCGACAGTCGTGCCTCTATCTTAAGAGCACATCGACGTGAGCTGTGAGCTGCTCACTTACACTAATACAGCACAGTCAAGTGTCGCCACATCCGACGTTCCATGCCCCCGCAATGTTATTCGTATGAGAGCCACAGGCAGCGGCCATAATGCATTCAATGTTATTTTCCAATTTTATAGCGCCTCTAACAGCTGGTATGAGCCATACAAGGCCCCCAGCTCCTAGACACTAATATCCATGCACGGCTCTATAAGAGACGTGCTATGAAGGCCGTTGACTGGAGTAGCAAAGGCGTGGAATGGCATTGACGGCCCTTTAAGGCAACAAAGCGACGAAGCGACAATTGAGGAGGGCTTTCTCAGCTGTGAATCTCGTTTTGATCGTGAAGAGGGATCATGCACAGCAGCGAGCGGGTGGCGTCATCATCAAATGTGATGTTCGAGATAAGTGTATCATAACTATCTGTCTCCATTCACGTGCCAGACTCTGCGACTGGCTTGGCCACATCGCCGATGAACAACTCTTACAGATGCTGCGAATTTTCAGTTATCAATGCATTCAAACAGAAAGGCACATCTAGAGATCATGAGGTTCAAGCTTGGGAAGAAGAGAAGAGGATGCTTTGTCACTTGAACTAAGTCCTAAATCTTTTCACAGCCCATGTTGAATGGCTTTCTTACATGTTATATATCATAACCATAGACAATCTATAACCTTGCGGGTGTAGATCTTAGCCCGCGCCTTAAAGTCTGATGGAACCTGCTGCACCATGCTTGTGACTATTTCCTCTTGGTAAGTCGCCAATTCACCTCTCGATCTTGGAATATTCCCTGTGATCGAATCCTGAACGTGAATGATGCAGCATAATAAAAGATCCAAATGGATGGCCGACGACGTTGCATCGCCGCAAAGCTGATCAATGACGGTTTTAACTGGAATGCCAAGGCCAATTGAACGCAACTTTGCTGCAATTACACTTGCATGGTCGAATGTAATATGTCTTTGGCCCAGAGCTTCGAACCCGAGTTCTATCAAGTGAGTCTCGACTTGATTTAAGACGACCAGATATGCGCTTTCGTTGAGACATGGGACAGCCTTCAAGATACTCGTCCCAAACATCCTCAAATGATGGGAGTTGGTTTACGTATATCATGCGATACATTCCCATTGCCATTCGAACTCGGTCCCAGTAAACACCAAGGAAAATGCGCATAGCGAGCCATGTGTGAGTGCCTGGGCGAGCCGCCCTACAAAAGGTTGCGCGATCCTCTCGCGACGCAATCTTTCTGCAACCAACATTCAGCTTTCAAGTTTCCCGCACAATGACAGGACGACGCAACGTGCCAGGATCGACGATGGCCTTGGGCCACGGCCTTGAGTATGAGAGGGTTAAATTCCCCCGGCGACCCCTTTTCTCATTGTTCCCGAGACTCACTCCTTCCACCCTCTACCGTCGCTCACCAGCAGTGCCACCACCATCGCGGCCATCAGCCATGCTGAACCGACGAAAACAACACCGGCGGCTGTTGCGGACTACGCAAAATCTAATCTCGTGAATAAATTGAACGGTCGAATTCTTAGACCTAGTGTTCTCGACAAGTCCTTTGGAGGAGTCAACGATTAATCTCTTTATGACTGATGGCGTAATCTCATCTGAGTTTGACTGTGTTAGACAGTCTGGCTCAACGCCTGAGAGAATAGCGAAATACAAATGCTCAGGTCTCAATGGCTGTCGTGTGAAGAGTACCCATTGAATGCACAGGAGCACTTTGCTTTGCAATCGCGAGTCAAGATGTCGCGGAACAGCTCATGCAGATCGCCAGGCATGTTATGGAATTTCTTTTGAAGTACATGGACACGCCCACGGTCATGCTCTTTGTTCAGGATCTCCACGACGAGAACAACCCACAAAAAGACACCAGATGCCTTTTCTTGGATGTCCATCCGAATCTGCTCAGCGAGTTTACTGCGCCCAATTTTCAGCTTACTGTCTACATAACTAGTCATATCCTGCTTATGGCTGTCTTATTGTTAACATCAAGTGCAAATATCCTCCGCCACATTCCTACTCTTCTGCGCGCAATCTTCCTCTTGCTTGAATGCAGCGCCTTCCGACCGTGTGTGAACGCTCTTGGAACTTGCGCTCTTTCCCTCCTGTTGCTTGCTAGTCATCGTTCTCGACTCCGCCGTATGAGCGTGCATCCTCTGCGGCCTCCGAATCGTCGCTGGGAGGCGATTCGTCATCACTGCCTCCCTCGTCGTCGCTTGTGGCAATGTCATTCTCGTCTGCATCTGACCCCCAGTCGCTAAGGGTGAAAAGAAGATCGACGTCTGGAACTTGCTCCAATGCTGCATCCGAATCGAAGAACTCCGGCAAAATGTCCTCTGCTATAAGATCCTTCCACGATGGCAGTGGATGAGGCATATCGAAGAATTGGAGAGGCTGGTCAAGATATGCGTCGCAGATTGCGTGAAACCTTGGTAGGCCAGGTTGTAAACAACGAAATTGCCTGGACAAAGCTGTCACCTCCCAAGGGCTAGGCCCTGTTTCGAAGGCACACTCGATAAGCTCATGCTCATTGCCCGCTATAGCATCTACCATGTCCGAAAAGCCGTCGAAAAAAATCTGTACCTGGTGTCAGTGAAGCCCAACACTAGCATTGACTGTCAACTTACAGCCTTCAACATATTGCCTGACGATGTATAGCCTTTTCATGAGGCGTTCGTTTTGCAGTTCACTCCACCGAGCAGTTTCCCTCTCGATTACCTTCTACCAAGTCGCATCTCGCTGGATTATGTCTCGAAACAACCGAGTGGCTAGCTGCGGTGCAGGGTCTCCGTCAAAAACCAATTTGAAGGAGCGCCGTGGCGTCCCCGAACGGACCAGTTCTAGCGCTTCTATCGCCCAACGAGCAAAAGTAAGCGATAGTCTCTTACTGCTAAGCCTCGCACCATTTGCAGACCCTTCAGCATCAACCTTGGGATCTGTAATGTACTCCCAAACACTCTCTGGTTGCCAACAAATAACGTAGTTCTCTACGCCTGTTCGTAAAAGAGTTCTCCATATATTCACACGCCGCTCAATATAAAGGCGGGGGTTTTCTTGGCAAAAGGTTATTAGTCCTAGAGCATGGCATTCAGGGAATGCAACACTAATAGCAGTCTCATGAAGGCAAATGCGTTGTAATTGCATTCTAACCTGTTCCGGACACTGCGAGAGATATCGTATAGCCTTCGATGCAGCAGAGAACTTGTATTTTCCCTGAGTAAACTGCCGCGTGCCGTTTCCATCGATGTGAGGCTTTAGCCAGTATCGATAACTTTGTCTTCGGATCATCTTGGTTTTACCCAACATCCTCGCAAAGTCTTTTCTGGATGGATTATAATGCCAAGGCCAAAACTCTTGAGATGCTGCATATGCCTTCTCCGCATCAGAATGAGAAATCATGGAATAAGTCTTTGGAATTAAGCCCTGCTTCACTGCGAGTCCAAAGGTACGCCACCCCGCTTTGAGGAAGACCGAAACAGGAATGCCAAAGTCCTCCGGGGCGGACATGTCAATTTCGCCGAACGTCTTAGGATATCGGAGAGTGGCATGAAAAACCGATCGCATTGGAGGAAATTCTCTGACCACCTCATCTATTATATCTTGCGTGTAGTCAACCCTGCCTTTAGGCTTCGGGTCGTCGTCCTTGCTGTCCAGGTAAGGTTCAAGAAAATCAACGAGGCGGATTAGGGAGGCGACCATCGTCGCTTCAAAACGAGCGGCTGAGATGCGCTCCTCGTCTGAATATTCTACTTCAAAGTGCAATGTATTGCGACGAAGCGCGAGGCCGCTCATCTCGCGAGCGATTTGCTTGCATGTCAGCTGCAGGGCATAATCATGCTTCTGATTACCGGTCGCAGCGACAAGCTTATTGGTTCGAGGGTTGACGTAGCCTCCATCTACGGCGACGTAGGCATCGTAGATGGCGTATCGGATCTCGGCCGGCAAATCGAGGAAATGCAGTGAAGCTGGTGCCATAGCCGCCCTGTTGACACGGCTAGGAGAAGAAGTGGTTGATTATGATATGGTGGTAATCGCACAGAACAGGTGGAAGTGGGGGATGGCTGCGCTGTGGAAAAAATGTGGGAGGAAATAATAGGTGAAAGCATTGCGAGCAGCGCAAGCAGGGGTGGACGACCAGCTTATATACATAACAAGAGGTGCTGGCTTCAGGTTGGGAATGCAAAAGAAAGGTCGACGACTCCGGCGAAGTTAGTCACAGCCCGGAAGTTTATGTGGTCTGGTATTTTGTCCCGGGGGGGTTGGGTTTGTGTGTGGGCACCAGGAATCAACACCAACTGTGGCGTGAATGCTGTGGCGCAGGTGGAAAGGCCACGTGCAGGCTGCTGTAGTTGGTGCACTCAAAGGAATGTTAGCGGGCATTGGCTGTTAACTCCAGCTGGCTCTGGGTGACCCATCCCCTAAGAGACGCTCTGTGCGAGCACCCAGCCAGACCGAAATGAATCAAACCGGACCAGACCAGACCAGACACTTCACATGCATGTTGCTCAACAATGACCAAGGCACACGCATTGATGTTCCCGACCAGACGTCATTCTCGAAGGTGAACAACGGTTTGCAAGGAAATCCTGGTGATACATGCACAAGCAAACATGCTCACATCACGGTTCAAAGCAAGTTGA
>AFRD01000368.1:0-34888 GCA_000222875.2 Periglandula ipomoeae IasaF13
ATCTGAAGGGAGAGAAACAGCGTCAGTAACCATGGCAGCGGATGTCATTGTCGTTTGCGAGAACGACGAGAATCGTCAAAATGCATGCAGTAGGTAAATATCGGGCACGACGGTTTGCACGACGTTTTGAAGCAATACAAATAGGAAGGTGATGATGGAGGTTCGACGGAGATCGAGCCGAGGGCTGCAAGGTGGCCAAAGCGTCCTAGATTCCGAGAGGGAGCCAAACGGTGCAACGGGCCACACGGGTCTAGCGAGGGAGGGACGGGGAGGCCGGCATATAGGCGGGCTATAGAGAGGAAGGGGGGGGGGGCTATGACGATGGCGATGGCGGTGCAGGCCAAGCGCGCTGCACGCTGTACGCCAGACTTCGTCGTGTCCATGTCGCTCAGCGGGACGGCGCAACTAACATGCTGCCTCTATGCTGGCCCGCCTCTCCTGGCCCGCGGTGCGAGACAAAAATGGCCGGCTCGTCACAAACCGCTGCCCACTCGCATAGCACCTCTCCCTCACTTGCTCGCCAGGCCCAGCCCGTCAATTGGTGGGCAATGAGATGATGACGCGCTGCATCGTGGTGATATGAATGCCCAGCCTCGACAATGTCTCGCGCATGGCTTGCAACATGGTAGCTGAACTGCGGGGCCCCCCTGGTTCTTCCAGCGGTCCAAATGCAGGAAAGTCCTCGAGAGCGTTGGCCCACTAGCATTGGCACTGGCCAACAGGCATATGATTGTGCAAAATGGGGAAAAAAGAAAAGAAGAAAAAAATCAGGGTTGGATGGAAATTGTGCTTTCATGCAACGGCTCGACATCTTACTTGCAGCAGAATCTCGTTGACAGTTGAAAGCCTTTGCCAGTACCAAATGGCGACGAGAAATGAGCCAAGTATCTCAGCTAATTGGCGAGCCGTCGTGTCACAGACAAACAAGACTTGTCCGATTGGACTTGTCAGCACGCGCTGGCGTGTTGTCTGGCCGAGCAAGTCATTGTGTGGGAAAATGAGAAGCGAATCGGGCGTTTAGACAAAGGGCTGTGATGAACAAGTTGTGCATCATGCGCGCTGAGTAAAATAACTTACCAACAAAAGATTTGGGCTGTGCGCCAAAGTCGAAGCCGTGGTATTCGTCCATTCCGGAACCGTTGAAATACTCTGCTCCGTTCATGTAGTCACTTCCCACGATATTAGGCTGCAGATTCATTGTGTGGTTGTTCCAATCGGTTACTCCGATTTGGCCGTGATTCAATTGTGGTGAGCAAACTGCTGATGATGGTGCCGAGGGAATAGAAGTTGAGGAAAGACCGGAGGACGACAATCGCATATCAATGTCGTCGGCATAAACTCCGGGAGACGTCTGGCCCGTCAAGATGTAGCTCGGGGTTTCAGCGTAAAGTGAGGGCTCGAATCCTACTGAAGTCGTGGTTTGGTAAGTGACACCAATGTCCATGGGAGAGGCGGACGAGGCGAAGGCGTTTTGAGGTGGCTCGGGATAGCTGTTGAAGTCGTCGGTGCGCTGCTGTTGTGAGAACAGACTATATGACTGTTCGGCCATAGAGGCCATTGTGTGATCACGTCGAGAACCGGTATAAGCAGGCTGGAAATATGATGTTTGGTGAGCTTAGCTGGTCCAGTGCGCAATTAGGATTCGTGGAGTTCCAAGCCGAATTATTGCAGTCACAAGGTCCTCCACGATATATATGAGAACTTACAGGAGAACCACTGGCGTTCATTCCACGCTCGCAAAGCGTAAGTGCTGGTTGTCTCACGGTGGTCCCGGGCTTTGCCAATGGCGGGCTTCGGGGAGACCTTGATTCACCTCCAAAATAGAGCAGGTGGAGGAGGCAGTGATAGTCAAGCTGTCTGACTCTCTAATTCTGGAATTGATTCAGGGTCGTCAAGAAGGGAGAGAACGTATAGCAGTCGTTGTGGTTGAAGATCCCGAGGGTAGTCGACAACGGATGGTGGGAAAACGTGGATGTAAGTGAAAGACTTGTTGACGTCGATGTGTCTTAGCGGATGAGGCAAAGACGTTTGATGTTTTCGGAGAGTGAGTTAACGATTGGCGTTCAAGGGGATCAACGAGGCGTTGATTTGGACAGAGAAGGCTGATGATGTTGCTCATGTAGTTGGGGGCTTAGAAGTAGATATAGACAACCTGCATCTAGACTAATACCCACACCAGGACCTTGTCAACGGGATCTACTTGGAGAAAGTCGAGATTATAGTTATGTTAAGCAAGGCGGTAGGGCAGAAGGGGGACGCCGCCAGCCTCATCCGGAGGGCTAGGGTGTGCAAACAAACGGGGCTCCATTTGGCGAGAAAGAAAATGAAGCATCTCGTCCAGTGTCGTTATCCAGGGGTGTATGTCTACGGCCATGTCTTGATGCCGCCCGTCCAGCATGGCTCTCGGCCTGGTGGGCTAATTCGGTATTTCATGAGAGCCTCGTCCTCTGGGGCTAGATTTCGACCAAGGCAGAGTTGGCAAAGGCGTGTCGTGAAGCTTCCTGGGGCGTGGCATGTTTCTCTCATGAAGGAGGGCGTGCGTCAACGGGTCGATGCGGGAGAGGCCTGCGATGCACGGCGAGCAGCCCTGGCCCCTTTTGGACGGGTTCAATGCGGCGATCTCTCTCTCGTAGACTGGGCTTGACGCATGTGTAACATTGTGTATCGCTACTTGTCATTGAACTCCTGCCACCAAAAGCCTTACGCCATCGGGACATGTTCTTGGTGGATTCAATGCCTGGAGGCCGCGCCGACAGGGCAGGAAGGGCAGGCCCCAGGCAGCGCAAGTGCAGTGTCGCAGATGTAGCGATACATGCAGCAGGTACCGACTCGAGAAACGAGCAAACGCTGCAGAGGCCCATGCTGGCCATCCTAGCGATGCGCGGCGACCCCATCGGACGAGGTATGGGATGGGGCCTCTGCCATCACACACACACAGACGCACTTGGCACCACATTTTCCTAAACACAGTTTCGGTCGGGATGACTAACCACAAGAAGAGGCAGACACACTGCCAGGGGTATCGGACGTGCTAGTCCCAAATGGGACTGAGTGATCTGGAGACAGCTCGAATGGAAACTGACGGTCTCAGATGCAGCACACACTACCACTGTAGACAACTTACTGCGACCACTGCGACTCCGACCCGACTGCTACTCAACCTGTCTCTGTAGATGCGTACTGTACTGTGCTGGATTCGATGCCCATTGATCACTGCTGCCACTCAAGCAAGCCCCCACAAGCCGTGTCTGGACAAGCGGTTTGGTATCTGGTGTTTGAGACACACAGCACGCTTTGCCAGTTATCGAGTAAAGGGCATGCACCTGGGCCGGCTAGAGGCAAACCGAGATGCGCGTCGAAGGGTTTTTGTTGATGATTCGAATACCATAGATAGCCGGAACAAAGAGTTACAGAGACACACCGTGCTTGCTTTTCCAACCCACCATCTCACAATCCGTCTCGGATACTCGTGAATGCCAGCCATCTCTGCAACGGCTATTCCAGAAGTCTTGAGCTAGGTCGCGTGGTTGCCAGGACGGTTCGCTCGCACGAAAGTCTCATCACGCATGGGTTCCATTCACGAAGCGAGATTTCCACCTCGAAATGCTATTTCGGGTTCCGTGTGGGAGATGCTGGCCCAGCGCCTTGGGTTAGACCGCCAAATAAGGTTGAGAGTCGGTCGAGCAAAATGTCTAGAACTCATCAAGCCTTTCCGTCGCTACAGCACAGTCACATTGTGCTGATCCATCCCACGGTGAATCAGTGTTGCATTTCTCCGCCGTCCAATTTGGTACCCCAGTGCCCCTCTCTTCCCAACCCGAGGGCGAAAGAATGGATGATGTAGGACAGTTTCGTCAGGAGTACGTCACTACACTCCGTGGACCACTATCAGGCGAGAGGCTTGGTACGAGATGCTGCTGTGCAAATCGGGCAATGTTCCCTTCAGGGCTGGATATTCTGACATGTCTTGTAATGGAACCTGGGACGAGCCATTCTACGTATGCTGATGTGTGTGGCAAGCGAAATGCACATTACCACACTGATGGAGAAATTGGTCAAAGTGCCAAAAGGGGCTCCATCTCTTTCATGGGACTCGTGTACTATTGTTATCTGTTTTGTATGATATCCGCCCTGTACGACGGGGAAATAGATTCTTAGAAGGAAGAGGCCCGGTCGCGATCTCTCTGTAGCATTGGCCGGGCAGCTTGGAGGCTCGCGAGAGGCTTAACCAAATCGCCCAAGAGGTATGAAGATCATCATGGAGGGACTCCGTAAATAACACTAGAATGCGAGCCAATTCCGCCCAGTACATTCATGCCGCTGCATCAGGACACACTAGATGAGCCAGAAGGGGCGCCTGGCTTTGAGATCGGGGAAACAAGCTCTGAACCGCGATTTCGGGTATTAGTGCTACCCAGTTCTGAAGAGGCAAGGCTCCTTTCACCGAAGCTCACACTATACCCTTCTAGGTTCTGAGCACGAGAGGCCCGGTGTACTGAGTGGTCTGGCAGTGAGTATGTCGCCTCTTTGGGTCTTTGGTCGTGAGAATATGGTACAGTACCCAGGCAAACAGGATTCCACATTGAGTGATGCACAAATCCAACTCGGGTTGTCCAGAGGCGCAAGTTCACAAACACAGTCCGCCACGCAAGCCCTGCAGAGTGCATTTCAACGTAAAAGAAGTTTATAGGTATTACTGTTGGGCTCCCTGCGGGGGCTGCTACAACAGAGGCTTCATGCTAAATCCGCTTACATTACCGGGGCGGATGCTCTCGTTCCGGACTCAACCAATAGCGTTCGCATTATTTCGCCAATACAGACTTGAAGGACCTCGAAGAGTTCATGTAGCCAAGATCACACAAAAACTGCGGAGTCTGGAATCGGTTCGATTTCGATTCGGGGCGTTGAGACATACAGAACACAGAATCTCGTATGGAAAGGAAATGTCAGGCTCGTTCAACGTTTCTGTGCTCTTCAAGGCGTGCAGAAAGACACACAAACATCTGGGGCTTTATGAAAGGTGTAGGGATGGTACCCTTCTTCTTGAATATCCTGTGAAACCATCAACTGAAGCAACATGGCTAGTTCAGACCGATCTCTTGGCCCCGACATGCGTCTACGACTGTCAACTCTGACCACACCCCTCCATCTCAAGGAAAATCCGGGTCAAGGCACAAAGAAGAAAGAAAGAGGCACGATTGCACAGGACCAATAGAATGACACGGCATCAAATCTTCTTGTTCCGGGACCGACGGGTGCACTCACACTGCCCATGGATACCCATGCTGGCAGACATGAGTAGGGGTCCTTCAGGGCAATGGATGGTGCAGGCAAAAGTTGAAGCACGAGAGAGAGAAAAACTGTCCGGGATTTAATGACCAACAGACAGTGGACGATAACACTGCGTTGGGAAACTCGTGTCCAACGGTTACTCCTGGCCGAGCTAAGCCGTGAGCGCACTTTCACGTCGGCCCCATTATCCATCACTTGACGAATCCATGCCGACGATGGCAGCCTGTCTTAGCCGCCGCAAACCTTTTTGTTCGCTGCGGTTGTGCAGACTTTGTGACATTGAGAAATCGGATGGCCATCAAATTTCGGTCATTTACATGTCCTGTAAGCGCTGTCTCAAGGACTGTGCCTGCGGAATGTTCCAGTGGTGTTGCGCCGATCTTGCCCTCAAAAGAGCTGTATTATAGCAGGCTTTGTTACGAAGCAGCTGTGTAACGGCTAGGAGAATATCGGCATTCTACCATGACACTGAGCACTTTCTATATGCATCACAGTCAATGTCGTAGACTCCTCATCACAGACAAGGCACATCACGTACTGGCATGATGATGCTAGCAGGCCCGACACTGAACGATAGCTTCACTAAAATGGTGTGTCGGTAATTCGCTGCCTTGATCGCATGGGAATTGCCGTCACCACGTGTCGATGGTTTAGATCAAGAGCCTGACAAACAACGGAATAGGCATTTCGTGGTTGCCATCTCAGAAAAGATGGCTTGCTCCGTAGGGCAGACCAACCAGACGCCGCACCCCCAGCATTTGCAGCCACGAGGGCCACTTGACGGAAGTTGCCTTGTGGCCTCGGCTCTGCCCGTTTCTGGGCGTTCGCCTCGCTGTCCACACATGATCTCAGGGCGCGAGGGAAATCAGCCTGGGGAGATGCATTCTCGCTTGCGGCTGCCAACGTCAGTTAGCTTCGATGGTGGAGGGCGTTCAATGGGAGTCGTGACGCCTGCTGTTGAGCCTCAAGCACATTCTCATCTGAGAGGGTTCCCCCCTGGTCTTCTCCTAGCGGATCCCCCTACTCTTGGCTCGAGAATTCCTCGCCCTCCCCTGCTGGTCCCGCCCCCCTTGTCCCAATCTTTACCTGGACCCTGCACAATGCGGCTCTGCGGACTTTGCTCAGCATGTCAGGATGCAGGAGACATCAACTGACAGCTCAAATCACAGACACTCCAGGATTTGGTGGCCAACCACCGCGCCCGTGCCACACACATGTTGCAGTGGACAGCGAAGGGCCAAACCTTGGGGCGATTACAGAGCCCTACAACTGGTTCAATCCCGAGGACCGCAGCTAGCGCGAATGCTAATATTGATGTTTTCTTGAATTATTCAACCACCTGTAACTGTAACCAAATATCGCCGTGTCCCCCGGACCAGGACGCGCGGCATCGGTGCCCACTCGTGTTGAGGAAGTCGACGAATGACTGTTCCGCCCATCACTACGAAGTAGAGGCCAGAGTAGAATTGATAGTCTGCCCTGCGCGGTGCTTCCTGCATAATTCGATTGCAGCCCTCTGGCAAATTAGCCCATGGTGAACGAACCCAATAGCGCTTCCTGGCTAACCTACCTTCCTTGCACACGGTTGTTCTGTCTGACAAGGCATTCGGGCATATCACAAGAGAAGGAGGAACCGGTGGAGAACGCAGAATAATACCATTACCGCCCAATATTACGGGGCAGGTGAAGGAATCACTCTCGTGGTGAGCCCACTCAAGGCGGGATCACGGAATAATCCTACCCGGTCAAACTGATGCGCTGCCAGCATAATATCGGGAAGCGCGGCCTTGGCAATCATGACCAGTTCGAGTTCGCGTGCTTGCCATGGACGGTACTGCAATGCACCAATTTTTGAGTCACTCCTGCCGATTCCCTGGGTACAGATACCAAGAGGGCCGGACGCTCGCTCACGCTGAGCCAACGAGACAAGCCCACAGAAGCCAAGATATAAAAAAAGAATTGCGGGGAAAGCGCGCGGCAATATGCATCTTACTTTTCTTGGTGGACAGCACGTTTGGCTCCATTGTCCAACACTTTGACAAGGTGACTCCTCCCCTGGACCAAGTCTCCGCCCCTGTCTGCCAGAAGAAGACTTGGCAGTGCAAGCGTGGGCAGCAGCGATGCATCACCCGCCCGCGCTGAAAGGCGAGCAAGCCATGCTTCACTCATTACATCACGAACGGCAGTACTGTACCATGTACCTGATGTTCTTTGCCTCTGGTTCTTTACGCGATGTATGTATGCTCTCTCCCCCACCTCCTCGAATCATCCTCCTCACCTTCGACCACCCGCCCACTCCTCGCTGCCAAGCACATAGCACATGGCGACATGGTTTTCATGCCCTAGCTTTGCCTCATCGAAGTACAGTAGTAGGTGCGGGCAGCATACTGGTTCTGTCCATCGCTTACAGCATGCACACCAAGTCGTAGGATCGCCAGCAAATCTGCACGCTCGCATCGTCAATCCTGCTGCAAATTCTCCTTGTTAGTTCGCGGCATGGCCACGCATTGCTTGAGTGCATTCAATTTCGTGGTATGTACATGTAAATCCAGCTTCTGCTTGAGGGGTCCTCGGGCCAGTCAAGCCACAAACGGCGTGGCTTATTCTTTACTATGAGATTCGATGTAAGCCCTCCGTCGCTGGAGCCATATCCTGCCGAGGCAACATTGAAGCTCGTTCAACGGGAGGGTTGACTTTTCACAGTAACCAAAAAGAGAATGTCCAGAAAGGGAAAAAAAAATCTCTGAGCTAAGTACTAAGATGCTTAACAATGCACCCAGGTTACCGATTTTAAGACCGTGGAGGAGCTTTGCTATTCTTTCAAGGTCGAGTTACAGCTGGCTCTCAATGAATGCTCCAGAGCATGGGTTGGTCGGCTGCCTCCTCCTCCTCGTCATTTGGAATGATCTATAGGGCTGGCACACTTCGACCTTGGGCGGCAAGGGCTGCCATCTATCAAGCCATCGTGGCATCAGATGAGCCAGCATAAAATATGAGAAACTTCCCGTAGCGTAAGTGGCATAAGTTGGACTAAATGTGACAATTGCAAGCAGGAGGCGGGGTGTGGATCTGTCAATGTACCGCCTTCGCGACTATACAAATCGAGATCGACAAGTCGAACCATTGTCGAGTATCAGTCATATGCATTTCCAGGCCATGGGTTTGCGTTAGCATATGTATTAGCGTGGCCGATGACACTCTCTCTGAATGATCTTGTTCAGGAACCCAATCGAGGCGATGCCCGGCTGCAAATCAGCTCATCAGCTGGTCGCTAGACGTTCTTTGGGTGCCATGCCACGAACACTAATGTTCTTGAACAAGGTCGTGGTTCTGACATGGCGCGCCAGCCCGATCGAGGCGCGATTGGTGGTCGATCGAGTTCCAGTTATCGGGTTGCGCCCGCTTTCCTCTTTGAACTGTTGGAATCGACCAGAATTACGAGCTGCCACGTTTATGAAGAATGGTCACAAGCCTCCATAATCATGCTACAAGACGCACACGCCTTTCAAGTCGCGAAGTGTAATACTCAGTGACAAAAGAGCATACTCGTCGTCCAAGAACGGGGAGGTCCGGATGGCCAAGGACATTTATCCGATGGCTGAGCACGATCCCTATGAACGTATCCAAGTCTGCTGGGAGTTTGAGTTTGAGGTTCGGAGAAACCTTGAATGACAGTGCGGTACGAAACACAAGCTATCTTCGCAGGACAAATGACCTTTCGCGATCATACCCGGGAGCTACGATCCATAATTTTGAGCATCGATTGAGTGACTAGAACAATTTCTATGAATAAATGCGAGCGTGTCAGTATTACGCTGCCGCCCCTTTCAACTTCTGCTAGTAGCAACAGCGGCAAGGAGCGAAACGAACTACATGTCAAAATGTACAGCACCGCAACATAGGAATTGTATGATATTGATGCTTTTTCTTTCATCGTTGAATTTTGATTCCTCTTTGTTCCCCTTCGGCATGGATGATGTCGTCTGTCGTCGGTTGATCCAGCGACAGGCCGACCGCTTGGTGCGTGCACAGCATCCCAGCCATGGCATCTTGCCAAGGCTGTGAACACCAGAGCTTGGCATCTATATTCGCCAATGGTAGTGCTCAGCGTGGATGGAAAAAAAAAAAAGCACCTCCGGCGCCCCTGATTGGAGATGCCACGACTATACATAATTCAACATCTGCATGCTTGCCGGGCGGACGATTGCCTCTGGGATTAGGGGGGCCACAGGGGCCAGCATGTCACCATCTCCAACAGAACGGCGTGCTTGCGTCCCATCCTTGCCCAAACCAGGCTCCTCGTCAACGCAGGAGGAGGCATGATTGCCTGCCAAGCTACCCTGGCCCATTGCAACCCTGGCATATGGCTTTCACGGGTGCTAATCACACACCGTCTCGTTCTCCAAACTACCAGGCCGTCCTCACACCAATCTGTTCCCAAGGATCAGGGTCCCGCTGTCTCTCCACCACACCTTCATCTCGGCCTGCTCGTCACTTCCTCCGGGCACCACGAGATGCAACCGTGCCCTCAGATGCGGTTGAAAGTGCCGCACTTAGTTCCAGGCAATATCACGTCTCAGCGTCGACCTTGCCGTCCCGACGAGGTTTCCTGATATTGTATGGACGTGAATCGCACTCACATGCAACAGCTGACGACGTCCCTCGCTGAAAGCACAGCTGCCTGCCCCGTTAGAGACGACGTGCGAGCTTTGATGACTCTCAGTCTATTTCTCCTTGTAATCCCCGCAATCCCGGTCAAAGCTTGGATACACAAGGATCGCATCGTACCGCTCGCACTGGCAGCCAGGTGGTGCGACTACCATGCTCCCAATGAGTATGCGAGGTCGATTTTTGTGTGTGTGACACTTGGCGGCTGCTCCGCGTCTAACGGCCCAGGGCTGACAGGTTCCCAAACTGGTTAATCAGTGCGATTATTTGTGCGCTGCCCTTCGGGATTCAAAGTCTTGGCAGACGTCCCCGAACACGCGGAGCAAGCTCATGCCAGAGCCCGAGCTTCTTCGTCATCAATTTATCCTGGGTTGTACACTATACTCAGACCTGCTTGATGCCCTGTGTTGCTCATAGTACACTATTACTGTACAAATGTCTTCATCACACGATTAATATCACTGAAAGAGACTGTCTTTCACAATAGGATGAATCGCACTGTGCAATGTGCCTGAATGCTTGTTTTGCTGGCTGTCAAGCCCATATGATTGCTCAGTTCCCGGTTCAAACGTCTACGTAATACTGTGGTGACTCAATCGCTTCCCACAGACATTGTTCTTTTTCGTTGTGATACTAAGCTCAGTGACAAAATTGGTCGAGCCGATGAAAGCTACCACCAAAAACCAGTTCTGTTGGTATGTGTATGGAAATTTTATCGCTTCTTTTTCTTTTTTTTATCGGCCTAATAGGCTCTAATGGACAACCGCGTGGCGCCCCTGGAGTCTATACAGGCGGTTTTTTTTATTTACGTTCTACTTGCTGTACAGTACAGCGATTGCGATAGTCCCAGCCTATGCTTCAATTGAGGTACTCGCCGCATAAAAATTGCGTGCTCTGATGAGACTTGAGCTATGGCGTGTTGATGAAATTGGCTCTTTCCCAAGAAAGGCGACCAATGTGCCGTCTTGTGAGCACTGGGAAACAGACAGCGTCTCGAGAAAGCTCGATGAGTTGGTCTCACTGGCGAGAAGCTAATCGTGGTCAGTGACCTCCACCAGAAAGGAGCCGTACAGCACACTACTGTATGTCCTGTATGTATGTACAGGATGTACAGTGCTGTGCTGTCATAATGATAACGGGTGTTTGTCTGGCTGTCCCAAGACATCAAGCGAGACAGATCGACTTGCCGTCGGAAAGACGTTCCCTAGTCCCAAGCCCTCCACCACCGGAGTGGCCCGGCAGAGACGAATACAGCTTTCCAATTGGTCATGTTTCATCTGGCCAATTTACCACGACTTGGGCTTGGGACCAGAATAGATCGCCACCGGCACCGGATTGTTGACACCTCATGCCTGCCAGGTTCAGTCACACTCACCCCGTCGTCTGTCTCGAGGCTTGCATTTGACTGGGCCCCTCCCATCTGCTGCCCGATAGCTTGCTGACCCGAGTTTCTGGTTAACGCAGTGGACTCCCCTTGCAAAATTGCCGCCTTCCCCCTTTTTCGTCCCTCCCCGCTGAGGAACGTGCCAGGATGATGCTGGCATTACGCTCCTCACTAACTCACACGCGGGCAAGGTCAAGCGGGATGCTGGGGGCAGGATTGGTCCCAAGCGCGCAGATCAATGTGCGGCATGACAACCCGTCGAAGCTTGACAGCATCTAGACTGCATCATTGGGGGCCAGGCCTGTTCCATTCTCTTTCTACTAATACCACCATACATACATACTGTACTGTCCTCGAGGCACAGACCAGGCATACGTAATCCTTTCATCCCGCCCGCCGCCGGAACAGTATCGTGTTGGTCTCCTCGGAAATCAAAGACATATTGCAGTTTCTGAAAAGAGTAATATGATACTGTACCATAGCGGTGGCAGGAATCCTTGCATCATCCCGTTAAGAATAAGGACGTACTTGGCAATGCTTGAATAGTGGACTGGGACGAGTGTGGGGAAGGGTGATATTTGCCCGCGATTATAGACTTGTTCGACGTCGTGGAATTTCGTCTGCCGCGTGACGGCTGGTTCTACTTGCCCTCGACTCTCGAAAAAAGTGGCTTTTGATCTTCGTCTAGATCCATGAGAAATGGCAAGTTCCGGCACTCGTGGACAGGATATCGATGTCAAGTATACATCCTTGATCGAAACACCCCTCTAGCTTTTAAGGTGATAACAGAGGTGTAATGAATGATAGAACCCCAGCGGCACGGCGTGCCTCAAATCACGAGCAATTTGTATTTTAGCCCTCCTTGCTGACATGCAAAACATGCAAGCAAGTTCCGGAATAGCTATGCGCGCAATGATCTTGGGACGACAAGTTCTTGCCAGGCCGATAACCCGAAAATCTGGACGCAGACTAATGTACTGTACAGTATGTGAATGACAACTCATTGCTATACCGCGCAAATGTTTGACGACTGTAAGTCTACTGTATTGGCAGGACAGACGTTAGGATCTGGGGTGGATATAATATCGTCTGGTCATATGCGCGACAGCGCAAAGCGGCCCCCAACAATACTCGGATACTCAGCTGGGCAAGCAAAGCAAAATGCAGGAACTGTATCGCCTATTGTGACCCTGTGATATAACCTGCATTTTCGTATTATGGAGATGCTATACCAATACTGTCTGTGTTATATGCCAGGTTTATTTTCATTTTTTTTTCCCTTCCATATTGCTTTTCTTCAGTGTCGTCCCCTGCTTGAGTATAGGCACGGACGATCTATGCCCCGTGTCTTCGCCATCTTAGTCCCCTCGAGAAGTGGTCCAGATCAACGGGATGTCCCGTGGTGTGTTTCCCAGGGTGTCGGAATCAATGCTAGGAGCTTTCCCGCCGGCCCCCAACCGCTCATTAGTTCACGATGAGGCGGCGCCCTCATGGCTAAATGCAACCCAAACACTCGCGGCGCCATGACATGTACATACGCGGCGCATGGAAGTGAGGGGTTTGGGGGCCTGCTTGTATCGCTGGCGTTGCATGTTCGCATACCCTGCCAGCTTTTGCTGGGTTGATCGGGTTGTGGTTGACGGGGCCCGGGGGCTACGAAAGTGTACAAAAGCCACTTTCGCATGTCAGGATTTTAGCGAGATCCGGGAATTTGGTACTCCGGCATGTTGGCGCGAGTGTCGAAAGCCAAAGCTATGTGCTTTGGTTGGTTAGTTCCGACGGTGGGTGCATTCGTGCCTCCTCGCATTGTACATGACGTTTTGTTGGTACTACAGAAATCCTCCATGCGTTTGGGACAGAACAATATTCGCGCGCCTGGGAATTTGGCGCGGTACAGTACAGTCCTTTCCTAGTCGTTGTAAACTTCTTTTTCGCCAAAGGGCAGTGTATGAGGATCTCAATTGTCGTCTTTTTCGCACTTTCATAGGCGATCCTTTGGACATCCTCTTCTGCAACCATAATCCTGACCAACTGCTCGGTTTGTCCATAACCCATGGTTTACTCACAGATCTTGACACCATTATGCCGTCATGAGCTGTAAATGTGTATGTAGTCTGGCATCAAATGTCCTTAAATTACTACATTAAGACTCCCAGAGATGATGCATCAATGAGCCATGAATTCAGGCTTTGTGGCGCGCAACCTCTGGAGTCGTAAGGCGCAATTTATTTTCCGGTACGACGGTGAGGCGTTGGCCAGGAAGAATGACTGAAGCCATTAATGTCTCGTTCTATGATATACCAGATCTAGACTGGCAGTGCCCGCTCTGGATGTGCATGTGCGGGAGGAGGTGTGCCAACTGCCCACATATACTAATTCAGTTAGAACCTGGAATGGTGGCATCCCGACTTGGTTTTGCGGATCCTTCATAGGGCTATCGTGGCTATCGAAACAAGTATTCCGCGTCGTTGGATGCAGCAAGCGGCATGTGGCAGCGACTAAAGAGGGAAACGGATGTTCTGGCCTGTCTCGACTGGGGTCCGTGGTTGACCATTGGAGAACATTGAGTGATTTGCGGCGATGCCGGGACATGGGCTTGGCGGCCCAATATCCAAAAGCGAGAGTCGGATGGCACAACCTTTGGTTCGCACCTACTTACTGGTATGCACGTCTCAATAATTCAGAAGATGGACGCTGTTCATTTGAACGTGATTGCACCGTTTACGGCATCTCGTTGTGGAACAAGAACGCATGCTTTCGGTTATCTCAGTCAGCCACCTTCCCAGCACCTTGATCGGCATCTCCGGTCACCCCACGACGTCGTGTACATGGAAACCCACATCAGCGTCTATGGATTCACGTGTATTACGAAAACGACACTTGGGAACACCCTGCAGAATTGATAAACTGACAGGGAAAGCACAGCGGCGGCAACAATGAGAGCAATGATAGGAGCTTGACGCGTCAGCATCGGCTCTACTAACGAACGGTTCAGAACCAGTTTGATCACACAACTACTAGATGATGGCAAGAGCATCACGGCTGACCCTCCAGCTTGCTGAGCGACCAATATCTACAATGAATTATTGACCTCACATGCATGATGCAAGACAGTGACATCGAGCTTCAGCAGTTCAGGGATTTCCCATCTGACTCTCCACCGACATGATTGACCAGTCAGTAGGATTGACAAGATTATTGCAGAAAGATCTTATCGCCTCGGCGCCAAAGCCAGCCTTTCGAGGGCTCTGAACATTCACCTTCCAACAATCCCACTTCTTCCTCTGTAGACACTAAACACGGCACATTTCACGCTCGGAGCCTGGCGAATGGGGCTTGAAAGTCCCTGAGTTTGTTTCGTCTCGACTGTTTGAACCGGGGTTAAGGATGCCCGGACTTCTTCAATAACGCCATCCCAACTATCGTGGGTAACGTCATCAGAATACCCGATCCTTGCAAATTGGTGATGTTGGACATGGGCCCACGAAGGAATCTAGACGGAGGGTCTTGCATGCGGTGAAAATGGAAGACAGTTATTATTAATATTATCACATCTTCCAATATGTATTATACTGTACCGAGTGATATTATACCCTTGGCACTGTATCGACTGGCGCAAATATGCCTTATTACTAATTATCTGCAGATAACCTCTCATTTCGAGCGATGCTTCATATGCAATGAATATTATTCAGATACAGAGTGCCAAAGTCGCAGGCATTTGCATGGCATTTCGTCCGGGTGGGTTGATTATGCTTGGTAGACGCGACGACCGCATAATCTCCAGACTTTGGCGCTTGCTCGAAATTACACGACTTCAGGGAATCCTGTGATGTCCTGTGATCAACCGCTTGGCTTCACTTTCACTTCACCAGAACTTGGAGGTAATTATATGAATGGATCCACACGTATGCAACCGTGGGTAGTTCCGACGGACAGCGTATTACAGGCATGATACGGAGTAGACTGGAACCTAATCTCGAGGTCGATGCGCTTTCCCCTCCAGTCTGCCTTGCCAGAAGGGTCACTAGGAGACGTTTTGCTATGATCAGGCGTTCATTGCTGGTACCCGCCGCCACCAGTTGAGTCTGAAAGCCGTCACCGGCCCGCGATTGGCCAGATACTCGCTTAATGACGGAACGGTTCCGGGTGCGCGGGATCGTTGTCGTCTGGACCATCCAGCCAATCATAGTTCATGAGCGACAGACAAGATTCGACGCTCAACACATGGTCCTGTGAGTGAAAGACTCATGAACAGCATACAGGACTTATTTGCGATATTAATAGCACAATAATCATCTCCCGTTCGTTCATAAACATGCCGCGGTGTATTTTAGTAGACTGGAGACCTCTCAGAAACACGGAGCTAACACCGGGGAAATTTTTATTGTATGGTCATGTCAAAGCAGGACAAGTGCATTCAACTCAGTATACCCGTGTTGCTAGGGATGCGTTTTGGATCCCTCCGTCATATAACGAGCATCCAAGTTCAGCCTGCGCTTATGCTGGTATGGTTGGTGCTGACCTGATATGTTCGCACCTCGGCGACGATTATTGATCTGGCAACCACATTGGCTGAAACGGACTGCCAACTTAGATTTCGAAGATAAATCATTAAAAAAAAGAGCACATCAATGACAATGGTAGAGTAGATGAGTGGGATAGACCATAATAAAATGGACAGTGGTCATTTGATCAAGTGAGATTGGTCCTATCTGGTCAGTAAGTAGGTGATTTTAAACGACAAGTTGAATATAGGGTAGCCAGACTACCTATCAATCGGAGCACATCGATCGGCCGCGTTCCTTGCCCTTCAAAATCCTTGCGATGATGATATGACCGATGCTTTAGCACCTGACATGTTACAGTCGTAGGTTGTTAAAGGCTATTCTGGTCATTCTGATATTGGTGGTCCAGGAAGCCGTCGACTGAGGCTTGCATCGGCCCTGACCCTTTTTCGAACTGTCATGGGATGCATCAAGGGTTGATAGGCAACGCCAGGATCATCTTTCATATTTTACCACCTACCCTGTTAAGCATGCAACTTCATTGTTCCTCAATGCAAAAGCCAATTGTCGATAGCGTACAACTACGTGTCACAGCACCACAGATTACTGTCGGTGGTCCACCTGGGACTTGAGAATATTGAGATGTGGAAGAACGAGATGAATGATAGCTCCCTTACACGAATATGGCGAGGAATTTGCACATATTTGCGTTCTATTGGAAGTACTAGCTGAAGCTTTGTAATGGACATCGTCGCAATATCGACAATGCGAAATTCGCCAGGGATCAGTACTTCATGGGCAGACGACAATTCGACTACAACCGATTCGAAAAGAGAGCACCTTTGGCATAGCTGGCGATGTAATGTACAAAAGCAAAAGCTTCGAGATTGGAAGATTGCCGAACTGCACCTTGATCCCTATACCGTCCCAATTCAATTACACGTGAGATGTGGTGTTGTCATGTGCGGCTAAATACCGGGTACCCGAAGCTCTCATGCATTATCACGTGCTGGACCTGACTAGGTCACTCCTGCATCATTGGTAGGCCGTTTAGAGCTTACCATAACGTGGCTTCAAGATTCCCCATAATCTACAGCTTGGTTCTATGCGAACATTCAAGCTTGCGGTGGATAAGAACAAAAATGTGGCAATGAAGGACTGCCAATCCTTCTATCCATAACGAAGCAACATATTAAGAAATAAGCTCCAATGCCCAAGATGCGTCTTGGCTGGTATGCGAGGGTATGTCTTATCTGGAGCTTGTTGAAGCTGGTTCCATCGACCATCTCGAAGTAAGGCTGATTCGATACCTAGGTTTCAACAGCCCTCGCTGGCGCTGTTATTATTTCAGCCTTTCAGCAACGAGCCAATTTCTATTCGGCTATGGTATACCTAGCTCAGAGCAACTTCTGTCTACTCGTAAGTATGCTCCGTGACCTTCTGCGATCCAATGCTAAATGGAGGTGTCAAAGGCATTAGTGAACTTCACCCTCTTGCTTTACAGCAGTTTTGTTTACTGCCTCACGAAAATATGCTATGGCAATCTACGAGCGGTCGAGGTGGAACAGCTTACAGAGAGAGCATGGTTCGCGATAACTGAAACATGCCTCGCGATGACGATATTTCGTGAAGAGATTGGAGCCTGGTTCCTGGTCATGTTCACGGCCCTCGTCACAGGAAAAGTATGGGGCTGGATCGGCGACGGCAGAGTTGAATTCCTCGAACAACAACCTCCCGCAAATCCGAGATTGTTCCATCTGAGGCTCAGTGTTTCTCTCGCAATGAGTTTCATATACGACGTCTGGATCCTTAGATACACTGTCAAGACTGTAATTCAGAAAGCGAGACCGAATATGATGGTTATGTTTCTGTTCGAATTCGCCGTTTTGGCAACATGCTCCTGGCGAACCGGGGTTCGATACATTCTCTCCATCGCTGAGCAAAGAATCATCAAGGCACAGACTAGCCAGCGCTTGTTGGAGCGAAGACAGGAAGTCCGGGAGCAGCGGGAGACAATGATTCGTGAGCGTGAGCGCGCTGCTGCTGATGGCCAAGAACCAACGAATCCGGAGCCTCTGCCAAATGAAGATGACATTGACGAGATCGATATTGAGGTGCCCGGCTGGGCAGCAAAGGGAGAGTGGGTATTGTGGTTGGATTTAGTTACAGGTCTGTTCAATGCCCCTGGGTTTCCTCGAGTATTACTGCTCATTTTAACACTTCACTCAGATATGATCAAACTCGGCATCTACATCGCATTTTTCTTTATGCTGCTGCGTTTCTATGGCTTGCCAATTCACATCATGAGGGATCTGTTCATGACCTCCAGAGACTTCATCAAACGACTCAATGCACTTCTACGTTATCGTCGCGCTATACAGGAAATGAATAAATACCCTGATGCGACTGTGAACGAGCTCGCGCAGGAGAACACATGCATAATATGCAGAGAAGAGATGCGACCATGGGACCCTGTCAACCACCCTGGTACAATCGACCGAGTCCGACCGAAGAAGCTTCCTTGTGGGCATGTGCTTCACCTCGGATGCCTGAAGAGTTGGCTAGAACGACAACAGGTCTGCCCAACCTGTAGAAGCCCAGTTACAACGAACCGTGGGCGGGGCGATCAAAATCGTGCAGGCAACTTGCGAATCCAAATTGGTGGACAACCACAGCCTCCAGCTGGCCAACGTGATGGAAACGATAACAACGCACAAGCAGCGCGGCAAGACCCAAATGATGTGCAGAGACCAGCAGGACGAGCAGATGGGCCACGAGTATTCAATCTGGGACCTATCCGTCTAGGATTTGGGGCAAATGCCAACCAAGCGCGTGAGCTTGCGCAGCAATTCGGCATACCCCATGCTGGCCCCAACCAGGCAGATGCTCTCCGGCCAACCCCTACCCAGAGCCAACCGCTGGTCGGAGACAATATGCAGCGAATTGGCAGTCTACTTCAGCGAACTGAGCAGATCGTGCAAAGCGAACTGCAGAATCTGCAAGCAGCGCAACAGGAGCTTCAAGTGGCCCATCTCCTCATGGCCGAAATGCAACGACTTCGCCAAAGACGACAACAACAGCAAGATCCATCGACGCGAAACCAGCCCACCAACCACAGCCACCTGCAGCACCAGCCGTTCCCTAATATTCAATTCAGTGCACAAGCACATTCTGCTTTCCCCCTGGGCAACTCAATCGCGGGCGTTCCGCCGAGGATAGGGAGTCCGTTTATGGCTCGCCATGGAGCACCACTCAATGGCCCAGCTATTCCTGCCAGCAGTCCTGATCTGCCCGAAGATGTAATTTTGCCCCCGGGGTGGTCAATGATACCTCTCCAGAGGCTGGACGGGGGTAACATTCAGCCCCAGCCTTTGGCTCAGAATGTCGAACAACCATCATCAGGCGAAGCGGCTCGGGCAGACAATACAAACGCTGGCTCAATCACATCGCCTACTCAGGAGGGAGGAGACCGTGACGCTGGGACGACTGTCGCCCAAGGTCAAGGACAAACTGTGTCAGAATCTGTCATACGGGATGACTCTGGCACTCGGCCTAGTACACTACGGCCAACACCTGTGGTCGCACCCAGCCCTCTTTTACCAAACTGGGGGGATTCTGCACAGCTGTTCAATAATCAAAACCGACCGGACACTGTAGAGAACCCACCAGCCACCAACGTCGGAGACGTAGGAGCTTCTGAGGCACAGAGAAGTGAGATGCGTGATCGAGAGCCAGGAGAAGCTTTTACGAACGGCGCTGAAAGTACGGAGTCCCCTCATGTCGAGGAAGGAAGCGATCAGCCGGAAAGTTCTGAGGCTACATCGGACAAAGGAAAAGCGAAAGCTGTCACTGTTGAAGATGCCAAGGATGATGAGGAGCTGTAAAGCAACGAACTAGCATGTATACTACTGAAAGTCCTACTGAGACCCGGACACGCCTGTGTGTCAATAAAGAGTTATTAAATGCTTATCTACGCACTGAGGGAGCAAAAAAGTTCCATGTCCCAGCTGAAGGCCGTAAAAGATACCCAACATTGCAATGTATATTCTTCTTTACCGCGTCAGATGGCACATGTCGTACCGTAATGCCCCGACATGGTATGGCGTCAGCACGAATGAGGAGTTGAAGCAGTGGACTTGTATAGTTCGACCAAATGCCTCGTCGGAAATGCAGATATGGGATGCTCATTCACATGTAAAGCGAAGCAACTGGTGTTTTCATAAAATAATATTCATTTGAATCTGACCTGCCTCCATGGTCAGGAGCAACTCCCAAGAGATCAGGGAAAAGGGCTAAATATGCATCGTTCTCAAAAGAGAGCCTGATGATGTGCAATATCATGACTATAAGTTTGCAATGCTTCAAGGACAAATTGTACTCCTGGCGAAACGATGAAATACATCACACCGCGAACTATCTGCCTCAAAGAAATGTGGCGCAGAACCGAGGAAACATCTGTGCAGATACGTCGAGTCTGAGAAACACAGAATATGTTCTGTGAGTAAAACAGTAATGTAAATGTGATACTGGGGTACGAGCGCATTAGATAAGAGAATAGTGTAACTGAGCATGACAGACAAAATCCACAAATAGCATGTATTTCCAGAAAAAGAGCGAGTCGCAACAAAGACTTGGCGTATGGCCACCGTGATTAAGCACAAAAGTCAAATCGTAGTACAGTATCGTTTCTGATTATGTGTCATCCAGCCAACTGCCCGAGCCTAGGGAACGCAACATAGAGGGAGGGGAAAGCAAGGTATGCAATTCAATATTTGGAAAATCAGACGCTGAAAATGGAAGATATCAACAACGCGCGTGTAAAAATGACAGTGATGCATGTTTTACATGGGGCTGTCCAAATCTAAGCCGAGGTCATCGACTCCTTCTCTGCGGCGGCAGCGGTGCCTCCTTGTTGGGCGGGGATTTCTGACGAAGAGTCGTTGGCACCGGACAAACCTTCAACGAGGTTTGTTGCCGGGATCTTGCCTGGTACAGGCTGGGGACTTAAGACACCCGACGCGGCTGCCTGGGACACGTAGGTCGGAGACTGCAGCGACTCGGATCCGAACGGCAGCGGTCTGGATGGGATATCGTGGCTGAGACGTCTTCCTGCCTCGCCTTCATCGCCGCTCAGTCTTCTCAGTAGCGCCTCAGATTGCTGCTGTGCGAGCTTTTGAAGCTGAGCAGCTGGGTCCTTGTAGGAGAGTAGCATGTCAGCTAAATTGCACGGGCAGTCTGTCGGTTTCCAGCGCTTCCCGTGCACACATACCCAGTCTGGCTGCGACGGGACACCTTCAGCCACAGGAAGTGGATGTGCTTCGTCTCCTGTACCGAAAGCGTCGCTATCTTCACCCCAGAATGAAGGACGTTTTATTGGGGCCGGAGTTACAGGTAGGCTCGGTCGTTCTACCTCTGTAGGGAAGTCTGTAACCCTCAATGCTCTTGGCATTTGCAACGCTCCCGCTGCTGGCGAAGGACTTGGCATAGATCCAGGCGTAGTTGCTTTACCTCGACTTTTTGTGCGACGATGTTTTTGCAGGCCCTCTACATATCGGCCAATCTCAGGCACCTCATCCCAAGCATTCGCCCGGGAGAAAGAATTCCAAGGGTCTTCAGTACTAGTCGCAACGACTTCTCTATTTTCTTCCTGCGGCGTTCCAGCCGTCACGCTGATGACAGGGATCCCAGAGCTAGTAGTAGCACCACCGTGGGACCTATCTCGAAGGTGTCCTTCTGGTACATCGCTGGAGTCAATTGCATGTGATTGTTGAGACGGCTCCTGGGTGGGTGGGTCGGTGAACGACCGTGAAGGAGTCGGTTGTTTTGCTTCCCACGGGAATATTTGTCGAGGCTTGTCAGCTGATGAAGGAGGTTGCTTCGGAACCTCATACCACATATTCTTGGGCGGGCTGGGATAGCGTACTGGGGGTACAAACGGTGTAGCATCGCGAGACATCTCGTAATGAGTGGACGGGAAATTGATTGCTTCTGGTTTTGAATCGAGCGGAGGTGGTTGTCTGAATCGGTATTAGTGGCTCAACATCGTTTGCAATTTTGCTCAGATAGTTCCGGACGTAAAGCTACGCGCGACTCGAATGGCCGCAAGGAGGAGGGCAGCACCGTACCTTTGAGCATCCCAGCTATTCATTAATGTAGGCGATTGAGATTGCTCATGCTCTATTGGACGTGATTCCACAATGCCCGTGCGCTCGACACCCTGGGAGTCAATTGCTGTTGTATTTGAGGTACCAGATGTAACTGAGGCCGTGGTCTGCGTGGGAGACTGGCCTGATGAGGAAGTCAACGAAATAGTCTTTAGGGGCGAAAATGAGAGCAAAAATGTACCTGATTGTTCGCCGTCATCAAAAGGTTTGAGATTTACGTCGGCGTTTCCGTCCTGATGATGAGACGCAGCGTCGACCGGATGGCCCATTGTGTTGTCGTACACTGTGTTGTGCCGGTGAGGCCGTGTTTGCTGGGAAGAAGTAGCCTAGAAAACGAATCACTGTTTTCAGAATTGGACTTCGAGGTTATCGACATCAGACTTCTTCTGACAGGGCATCGTACCTGTGCTCTATAGTGGCGATCGTGTACAGCCCACCAACGGCCGACCATCTCGTCGACTAGGTCACCATTCTGTGATGCACTGCGGCCGGAAAACCAGGGCTTATTGGCGCCGATAAAGTGAACCATGTTGATGCTGGACTGAAAATGCAGATAGGCAGGGATGTACTGGTAATGAGCTGAAGGTGTGACATTATATGTAAACGACAGGCGATTGGTGTTGTGCTGAAAATGCATGTTTATCAAGCCCTGATCAGCGCCGTCGAAAGATATACCTCTCTCTGCCATGGCAAGCATGGCATAGTAGTCTCCCATATTTGGTGTGAGAACCATGACGCCAGTATTGTAGATGTCTGGCCAGCCGATGTCTGGTGCAGCGGAGAAGGTATGAGGTAGATTGAAAAGCTCATCCGGGGCCCGATAGGCAACCACATCGGCATCAATGTAAACGATCTTGGAAAATTGAGTCTGCTTCCATAGGTTGATCTTGGTGAACGCCGAGTGCAGATCTGATCGATTCATCAAATACAGGTTTGCCGGATGCTCATTGCGAATTCGTGGTACTGGAAGGATGTAGTCATAGACAGCCTAATGATTTTGTGCAAGAAGGACATATTAGCCTATTAATCGTGTAAGGCTCAAAGCTAAACAATATCACTTCACACATTTATACCGATGTTGGAAGATATGGTATAACATGATACTCTACCGCGCGTTTGCGAAGTTACCCCATGGTGATCAATAGATCTGCCTCACCTTGAGTTGGGTTATGGCGCCCGCAGAAACGGAGTCTAGAGTAACTAGAGCGGCGAGTTGCTTTTTGGTGCCAGCATCGCGTAACGAATGAGCGAGAACGAGCGCGCCTGGGAGGTAAGAGTCGCTCAAGAGCATCTGCGCGAAGCCTTTCAGTCAGTAAAGGCGAAGAGCAAATAATCGCGCCATGATTGCCTCCGAACCCAGCGCACCAGCTGATGGGCGTCAAAATCGCTGGAGCTTCGATGGCGCAAAATGGCAAGAAGATCCGACATAGTTTCGCCCTATGCATGGAGCGAGGCAGAAGAACAAACCGTAGCATAGATATGCCCATTGGCAGTCAAAGCCGGTGCCGGCATCGTGGAGGAGGGCGCGGGCCTTTCGAGGCAGCCCCAGACACGCGCTGCGCTAAAATTCGTTATTGTTGTTCCATAGGTTTGAGAAGCCAATTGAGACCGGAATGGCGGCGGCCGGGTGCAAAAAGACAGTCGAGGTTCCCGGCGAAGCTGTGGTATGGCTTGTTATGCCGGTCAGTGTCTAGTCTTTCGTGTCTGTCAATATCAATTGGTAGCCCACGAGGAGAGCTACCTGAGCTGGAGTGGAGAGCTATATCTTGGTCTGCATCGACGTCACATAATATTAATGGGACGTCGACTAGCGGGAACTGCACAAAAGACGTCAGGTCTGGCCTGTGTGGTGTGGCGGGACTGACAAAGGGGGGGCGGGCGGCGCTTGCCAGACTGTCACGTTGGCGGAGCAAGCTCGAGTGGAGCAAGACTCCGGTTGCTTCAAGGAGCCAATCCTGACGTCTGCATGATCCTGTTCTCAGTCGCGAGTTTCTCACTCAACATCTGCTGGTATGAAGATGTATTTGCACCAAGCACGCGTAGGTGGTCTTGACTCCATGTTGTGTTGGGGTGAAGGCTCCTTTGCCCAAGCAGGATATAGTGATATGACGGCGCTGGGTGACTCGGAACTTGCGGCGGGAGCAGCGTGCTTCACGCAGCCCAGATCGATCAGCTGAGCCACGCCCCTCGAGAGTATGACAATCCAGAAGGGAAGGGATCAATATACCCCGCATTGCCTGGCAGGCGAAGAGACGAACCTCGCCGGTCACCCACAATGGATGCTACCATATCATATTGCATCCCCACGCCTCTGGTATACCAGGTGGGCTGGACTGAAGCATTACTTTGGCCTCGAAACAGGTTGAAGCTACAATTCACAGATGTTTTCCCTTCCATTGACCAAGTGCGAAAGATTGGTAACCAATTACATCAATCCAATTGTGCTACAACTTGGAAGAATTAAGAAGTGTTCGAACTATCGTCATTCCGTCAATGCCACTTGCCCCTTTCAGAATTCCGCTCGTTTATATTCTTTGACTTTTCTCAGGCCCGATGCGTCGAGCAAGCCCGACAACTTCATAGATCTTTCTTGTATGCGTGTTCGGGTTTATGTGTCGTCTCATAGTCAATGTGTACATACGCTCGTTCGATATCAGGCAGACTCTCTAGCTTGAACTGAAGTTCCTCAGCAATATCATGCGTTTCCATCAGGGTGCCAGAGGGATCCATGACGATATCTACTTCGGCTATGAGCCTAGGACCCGAGTGATACACTCGGACAGTGTCGATACCCTGCACCGACGAAGAGTGTGTCAAACACACATATGTGATGAGTTGTTGCATGTCAACTGATGCTACGACGCCAACCAGCAGCAAGAATTCATTGAATGCGGTGCGCAGCCAGATTACGGATATCAGCAGAGACAACAGGATTGCGCCCATTGGGTCAATCCACCACTCAAGTTTGGCGCCTCCGACCGAAGTCAGAATACCGAACCCGTTAACCAACAAGTCGTTTCGATGGTCCTGCCAAAGGATATTGACCTGGCTGTACTTGTCCTTGATGGACCAACAATACAGAAAGAGGGAGAACTTGGTTAAGAATGCGGCACAAACGGAGATGACAGAGGGCAGGTGAAACGCCTTATCAGAATCGCCTCGGGCCAGCTCTTGAGCCGCAAACGCGATAATGATGAGAGACACCGATGTCATCAGGAAGCAGAATATGATGTTGCCAACCGTTTCAAGCCTAGCCTTGCCGGCTGGGAAGCGACGAGGGTCAACTCGCTTGATGGCCCGGTTGGAGAAAATGAGAGTCAATGTGCTGAGAGGATCAAAAATAGCATCAGCCATAGTGGTAAACAAGGAAAGAGACCCTGACGAAATGGCCGCGTAGAGTTGCAGGCCTGTCAAAATGATGTTGGCTGCGAGGGAACCGTATATTGCAATCCGAAACTTAAGCTGGTCTTCACCCTGCTCTTGGCGGGCTTCAGCACGATGCTCCTCGACGGACTTGAGCATACGCTCGATGGCGGCATTTTGATTTTCGTAGAAGCCCCGAACTTTGCGAGCATCCCGTTTAGGCCCGGCTTCTTCTGTACGTGAAGATGGCTCTTTCACATTGGTGGTGCCGGTCAGGATTCGGTCTCTTTTACGGGATGAATTAGCTTTGATCTGGTCGAGGTCGGATTCAGTTTTGTAAGAGAACGATAATCCATAGGGGTCACTTTCGAAACCGACACTGGGCAGCCGTGAGTTAGGACCTGCGGTCATCTGGCTTTCGACATCGGTGGCGTGTGAAGGGTGACGTTCCACGGCATCATGTTCCTGACCAGGAGGTGGGACACACTCCACGGCGGTGCTGGCAGCGTGATGCTGGTTACGATGATGGTGGTGATGGTGGTTCTGACGAGCAGGTGAGCGAG
This sequence comes from Periglandula ipomoeae IasaF13, assembly GCA_000222875.2. NCBI lineage: Eukaryota > Fungi > Ascomycota > Sordariomycetes > Hypocreales > Clavicipitaceae > Periglandula > Periglandula ipomoeae. Next base: position 25,943 of record AFRD01000368.1, read on the forward strand.
AACTACTCCGGCTGGGTGATGACAGCTGTTGGAGGTGAAAAATGGATGGATGGTGAGTTATAGTGTTACTCGCATCAGGAGTCATTGTGGCGACTGCTGGAGCTGACAGAGACTGGATGTGGAGGGGAAGCAAGCTGGGCTTGTGTGAGAGGGAAAAAGTAAAGTAAAAGTTGGTCAACACATGATCACCATTAGGCGGTCTCAAGAACCGGCGAGGGCATGAACAAAGGATCGAACCAAGAGGAGGGTTGGCGTGAGTAGAACAAATTGGCTTATTACGTCCCGAAGAATCATTCGAAATGTGGGCATGGGCGATGCATCCTTTGGGAAGGCACATAAGTGCCTAATACATAAACCCCCCAGTCTGCTCCACCAGTGATGAAGTGCAGAGCTAACCAGGATGTTGTTCAACAACATTTATAGTAGATTACCCAGATGGTAGGGTCTAGCGCGCCCTGGTTGGTCAACGTTGTGTGACGGGCAGCTCTAATCGTGAGGGGCTCGAAGACCATGGAGGCCTCAACGATAGAGTAGGTAATAATACAGTAGGTCGACGCGCATCCTCTGGATCTTGGAACGCACACCACCAATTATCAGAACGCACGGCTATGCTGGCAGCGATGGAGACGTTGGCGCCACCATATTCGTCCGAGTTAGCGGCCCTCAAAACTCGATGGCAGTGGGAGGGGGGGTTGTGATGACCGACGTCAGTGTCTGGTGGTTGTTGACCGCGTGGTGAATAGGTAAATGACGCTAATGTTTCTAACACCAATTGACCTTTGTCAGCTCAAGTGCTAAGCTGGGGACATATCCCTCACCACCGTGCTCACCTAACCTACCAACCCAAGGGAAATCATTTCGCCGCGTCTAGGCAAGCAACTATTAATATCCCTAAAAACATCATTTGCGCGAAGCCTGTTAGAAGCGCAAAAAAACCTCAAGCAAAAGTCCGTTGTCAACAGCCCTGAGCCCAAAAAGAGCACACCTGTTACAACTCCTAGCCAAGCATTAAAGCAACAAAAGCGTATGCCGAGGTTCTTTTTTGCGCTCCTGCGTACAACTGATCTGCCCTTTCTAGGAGGCTGTTCGCACGTGCTTCCTAATACATACAGGACTCCCTGCACTTCTCATCCTGTTGGACGGACCTATTGCAGTACCGTGACGGATCTGGCGTGGACTATGTTTTGATTCCGGATATCGAGTCTTCACGCTCAGCCATGTAGCAACATGCCGCGGATCACCGCATTTCTAGACAAGAACGGAGCAATGACACGAGACACAATTTACAAGCATGAGAAAACCGCTCGCGGAACCAATAGGGGATCGACTACCTAGGTATAGAACAGTATACTCTCGAGCCACGCGAGGATGACTACATTGTTGCTGCATCCATTGCTCCACTAGAGCTTTGCGTCAACAGCAGTGTCTGTAGTAGATCTGCCCTCCTTATCTGAGCGCTCCAATATCCAAGTAACCACATCATTGGTAAAAGCGTCTTTGCAATGATCGGCATGAAGCTGATGATAGGCTCCATCATAAGACTTCGTGGTCTTGTCATTCACATTGTGCTGATTCTGGAGAAAAGAAAGTGCAGCGTCGTAGCTACATGCCTTATCCTGAGTTCCGTGGGTCAACAAGACGCTTCGGACATGCTCGCCCAGCGAAATTTGACCGTAGGATAGCAGTGCCGTCCGATCTAGGAGCGAGGCTAAACCTTCCAGCGTCCCTGTATTATGGCAGAGAGGGTCGTCGCGAACAGCTTGAACCACTGTCTCATCCCGGCTGAGATACTCAGGCGGAACGACATGTTTTAATTGTTGTCTGGGCAGTAACCGACCGATCAGACGGCCGGCATATATTTTGATGCTGCTGGGCTCTTCGCCAGGCGGAAAGCCAACAAATGGGCACTCAAGGATCCATCCTCGGACTTGACGGACGAGGTCAGTATACTGTGAATCTCCGGCCAAGGTCAAGATCTCACCGCCACCCATCGAGTGGCCCATTACAAAGACGGGCACTGCAGAGGCATCGTTTTGAGGTGGCAGCTTATCTTTGATAAAGGCAGCAACATCAGCTATAACCTGTGAGGTTGGGCCAGTCAGACCCTTCTGTGCAGGCTTAGTGACGCTTCGACCCCATCCTCGCTGGTCCCAGCCGAAAACTTGAATTCCTTTTTGTGCAAGCTTTGGGAAAAATTCGTTGTAACGATTTATATGCTCACTGAAACCGTGGACGAAGACGAGCTTAGCTACGATGGGGCCATCTGGCTGAAGGCACGTTAGTACGGAAAAGAACAACCCTGATCGCAGTCCTAGTCACTGCGTACCGTCCAAGTTTTCAAGTAGAGCGTGACGTTCTCTAGTGCGAACTGGCCCTCAGATATTTTCGACATTTTGATCGTCTACTGCGAAGCTATGACACTGCGCGTTGTTACTATTAACCGTCAATGTTTCCTTGACCACATTCAAGTTGTCCGAGACAGGGGCGAAATGTCTGCGGCTTACCTGCTCCGCAACAATCGCCCGATAGTTTTCTCAAATTTGCCTGAGATCTGAATGTGTAAAAAATGTCGCCTTTTGTGTCCCTAGAAATAGACAGACACAATTAGCTTTAGCTTTTCCAACACCCTGTCTCGGGGTGAAAGTGCAGGTGTAGACCGGAGCGTGTGCGCTAGTTGGCGGTACGGCTGAAGCATGTGACTGCCACTCTCGGTTGCCACGGCGCCCTGCGGAATTATGGGAAACGTCACCACGTCTGTCTACACAAAGCAGAAGCTTTTTGTTGCTTCCCCCCTCTATCTTACCGGGTACTCAGGTCCTAGACTTGTGATAGATTTGTGAGACAAGGTGGTGTGACTTTCTTTATTGCTTCCAAACCGGGGGCTAGTGCGGGTTGGTAGGCAAGAGTACATGTAGGCTAACAGTTTCATACACCTACCTATCTATTCCTTTCTCATGCCATATAACACAGCTTGCCGTGTTCCGTAAGTTGAACCGATACTTATTTTGAGAAAGGACTGCGAGATTGATCCGGGTTGGACTGCTGGGCATTTCTAAGTAACCTGCGGGAATTGCCTTGATATATGCTTAGCGTTGTCAGAAAAAGCAAGAAGACAAACACCTTCTCTTTTATCTTGTAAAGGCAAGGTTTTTCAACATTTCTACTGCGCTGCCTTTCCAGAATTGAGAAAAAGGAAATATACAAAGCTTGGATTGTCTCTCTGCTACTTGACGTATGCAGTTGTCCAGAGAACTATATCTATCCAGATCTTGCTGCGACTCCAATGTCACGTTCCGGAGCTATTCATCACTACCAACCAAATCCTCCGTCGTTTTGGGATACAAATACAATGGGTGTCGTGTCAGCGTTCGACTTGCGTCGCTTCACTTTGAGAGGAGATGAATTACTGCTGCTTTTGTTGTGACAGTCCTCTATGGGCCATGCGTGAGATCATGACGCATGTGTTTGCGTTCTCCTTTGTCACCTCTTAAGTCCGTCTTACTCTCACTCGTTCGCGTTGTTCCCGCTCTCAGCCTCTCTTTTGCGAAGATTGATTGGCAAAAACGTCTCTCGAAGCTTCGTTTACATCTTCTTCCTCTCGGGACAACTTCTCCTCTAATTCTTCAGCTTCAGTAATATTGGGCCCAGAGTCAGTTTGACTGCTGTCAGGTATTTCGCCCCCCACTCATTTGCCACTCCATCAATTTACTGAACGCACTTCCTTTATCTGCAGCAAGCTGAGTGTAGCTTCCTATTTCGGCTACCTTGCCTTCGTTATTAAGGACAATAATTTGATCTGATCTTTTAATCGTCGAAAGTCGATGTGCAATGGAGATCGTCGTGTTGCGTCCACGTAAAAGACCAGCGAGGGCTTCGTTCACAAGTGTTTCTGACTCTGCGTCCAGCGCTGACGTAGCCTCATCCAATATCAAGATATCAGGGTCCTTGAGTAATGCACGGGCGATAGCAATGCGCTGTTTTTGTCCGCCTGACAATTGAGATCCCCTCGCCCCGACTTGGGTCTCGAGACCATCCGGTAAGTCGCTTATGAAGTTGCAATTGGCTCTTCGGGCAGCTGCAACAATCTCTGTGCGAGAAGCGTGGGGCTTTCCGTATGCAATGTTTTCCGCAATTGTGCCAGAAAACAAGACCGGTTCTTGAGATACCATACCGATCCGCCTTCTCAGAGACTTCACGTTCATGGTCGAAATGTCGATCCCGTTAATTGTGATTGACCCTGATGTTGGGTTATAGAATCTGAGCAGTAGTGATGCCACAGTAGATTTTCCTCCACCAGACGGCCCCACAACACAAACATTGCTTCCAGAGGGTATCTCGAAATTGAGACCATTAAAGATATTGACAGCTGGCCGTGTTGGATATGCAAAGCTGACATCACTGAACTTGATGGGGCCCTGTGCTGATTTGACCTGGACACCAACCGTCTGGTGAATACCTGGCCGACGATCCTGAAGCTCGAAAAGTCTGCTGGCGGCCCCGACGCCTTTCATGAGTTCGGAGTAGAACCCTGAGAGACCAAAAAGACTGGAGCCAGCAAATGCGGTGTACATCATGAAAGAAGTAAGGTCTCCCAGAGACATAGCACCAGAGCGCACGAAACTGCCACCAACAATAAGCATGGCGAGTATAGTCATATTGCCAGCCCAGCCAGTGGAGGCGAAGAAAGTTGCGGCGACGAGAGATTCCTTTTTGCCCAGGGCGAATATTCGTCGAATTTGTTGATTATAACGGCCGACTTCTTGCACTTCTCCAACGAAGGCTTGACTGGTTTTGACGTTCCCAAGACGCTCCTCCGCGATTTTTGTTAATGTCCCCAAGTTTTTCTGGATCGACCTGCTGATATTTCGGATTGCACGGCCGTAGATGACAGCCCCGATAGCGATGGGAGGGAACATGAACAGAAGCAATCCGGTCAGTTTAGGACTTGTCCAGATCATTATGGCAAAACCCGCTCCGCCGCTGAATAAGGCCCGGAGACCATCGCTCAGATTTTGCGTTACCGACTTCCCTACGATGACCGTGTCGGAGCTCAACCGTGAAATGAGATCTCCCACGCGGTTTGCATCAAAGAACTCCGCATCTTGAACATAGGTTCGCCTGTAGAGTTGGGAACGTAACCTGGCAACAACCCTCTCGCCGACGATCCGCAACAAAATAACCCTGCCGAAATTTGCCATGGCGCCTAAAGTCAATATTGCCCCGAGTCCTACGAAGAACTGGTTCAGGGTTAGGCCGAACAAGCGGACGTCCTCAACTTCGCCCTTGGTTGCCAGATCCAAGATTCGCCCGACGGAGAAAGGTATTGACATAGTGACGCTGGATGATATGACGAGGAAGAAGAATGCCACAGCTAACCACCGGAGTTCAGGGCGGGCAACTTTTATGAGCCTCCATATCTCTCCTAAGCCAGCCTTGCTTTGGGATTTTCCTTCCTTTGATAACCTTGCCGACAAATTTACCTGTGCGGCTTGTGCGGCCTTGTCGCTCTTTTCGAAGTCCCGGTCTTTACTTGTGTCCAAGCGCCGGTCATGAGGATCGCTCGTTGCTGTGCTGCCGTCATTCGCAGTAGTTTTTGGCGGGGTCACTTGCTGAAGCACGGGATGATGCGTGGAAAACTGGCGGGCACATGACAGCATTTGAGACGGTAGGAATAGCCTCGTTCGAACAGCCACTGATGGAATAGATGTCGCATACTGCTGCTGAGCTTGTGCGGTGATCGTCTTCGCTGTGCCAATCGAAAGTCGCGACAGTATACCATGATTGAAGAGCCCTTTGTTGTACACCTTCAGTTGCGACAAAGATGCATGAGGTCTATGAAGGCTCGCCGAGGCATTAACGAAGGTTCCGATTTCGAGTGTAGACAAGACCGTCCGCCGCGCAGCGCCGGTCACCATGTTGAGAGAGGAGAGCAGTTTAGAGGGAATGGGAGTGCTGCATGATAAATACCAACTCGATTGTCATATCAAGTTGAGCGGGTGGTGAACCTGCAATGTCGGTCGCGCGTGAAGATTGCCGTGGAGGAAAAATTAGCATGCCGTCATACGAATATGCTCGAATTGAGGACGGCCGGAAGATGAACGTGGGCATGGCCAGCAAATTAAGGTGGAGACGGCAAGCCGTCTTGCTGGGCAGGCATCTCCGTAACCTCGAACACATGCGCCTGTCCAGCCAGTGGCGCTTCTTTGCCTTCTCGTCGCTCGTCGCTCGGCGCTCGGATCGGATCTTAGGACACTGATACATGGGATGTATGACATCCGCTTGCTGATTGCACATGCTCCGCCAGCGACTCCCTACGTGTTCATGTCGCCCACATACGCAGGCCATAGCTGGTAGGCGGGTGTCAAAACGTAATAAATTTGGACATTGTGTTTTTGCCAAAACGCTCACAATCGTAATGCAAGCGAAGTATGCTACATCAGCTTGTCCTCGTCTGAGGCCTTGGGAGAGCGCAACAGCATTGCGACTAAAACGCTTTGAATTGATATATGAAATCAAGAATTGTAAGTCTACATCAGGCGATGTTGCTATGGTACAAAACTCGAACAGCGTCGTCCACACCGCATGATCGACGAAATACAAAATATGCCACAGGATAGCGAGTCTAAACATCCACATCATCTTTCAGTAACTGCGCTACTTCTGCATCGATGCCGTCATCGCCAGCCAGATCAGGGAAATCTCCGGAATCCTCGATGCGCCGTCTTTTGTTCGATCCGTTGTCAGAAATAGCAACGGACTGGTAAGAGGAAGAGGCAGAATCTTGGGTCACGCCAGTGATACTGTCGGTTGGTACAACGGACTTGGTATCTGCTGAAGTTTCCAACGGTGCTGCGGATTGGTCCTCCTGCATGGGAGGGGGGGTAAGAGCCTCCATCTCTGGCCGATCTGGCTCTGGGGCAGGACTTCCGAGATCGCCCTCTCGCGATATGCCATTGCTCTCCACAGGACCGAGCGCTCGCATGATGGCAACTTCGACCTGTTGCTTCTTGTCTTCAATGTTCGTTTTGCGCCCGCGTAGGTCTTCGACGGTCCTCTTGTCGCGGGCCAAGGCATCTCGGTTTGCATCGAGGAGCTTCTCCAGGCTTGAAACAAGATCCTCACGGGCCTTAACGCATTCTGCGACCGCGTTCTCTGCATTTGCTAATGTCTTTAAAAGGCCGTTTAAACGAGCAGCGTATACTGGCGCTGATGGAACTGCATTTTCGGGGTCCAACTGTTTGTCGTATTCTTCGATCGCAGACGTAGTCGTAGTACTGAGTGGTACGCTCAATTTTGCCACTTTCTGATGAGAAGTGACCAGGGGGTTGAGCTCGGATGGTATAGGGGAGCTCCCGAAGGGTGAACCGCCAAATCCAGATCTAGGAGCGCCGCGAGCTTTGTCTAGTTCTGTCGTAGCATTAGCATGATGCATTGTGCTCAGATAGCCCCGAAGGCAGCCCTTAATACATATCCATCACATGCTCTCACCAGTCTACCTTGGACCTACCGTCAAGACGAGCCTCAATGGCCTTTTGGATTGGAACCTCGAAAATGGACCTATCCTTCCAAACATCCACTACACGACGGAGTTTGGCTTGAATTTCTGCTGGGGCACCTTTGTATGCCAACGAGGTTGCCTCCGCGACCACAGGAGAGAAAGCGATTACAAAATCCTCCTTGTGGCGAATTCTTGATTGCTGAACGACCTCTGTTGAGAGTGATACGGTTGTAAGCAAATGGTAGCTTGTATAGATCGCTTCCGTTAACGCCAAGATAGAAGGCTCACCGTTTGCGAGATACATCAGACTCAATCGTTTGGTGCTGGATGAATCTTTCAATCGTTGCATCCATAGCTGAACGGTTCTGTCCGCATGTCGGCTAAGCAATTTGGAGATGTTAGAATGCTCGTAAGACCCACTCGTAGGATTGTTCAACTGACCGGTGGAACATTATCCATTGAGCCGCTGTGGCGATGCTATCATGGCTTTCGTTTAGCGACGAAAGTCGCGCGAGAACTGAGTCGTCGTTGTACGCCATCGATGTGCTTGAAAGTACACAAGTCGAGATTAGCAATGAGTTACGGTAGTGGCTCGGCTTTTATAAGAAGGGCATCATATAGACGCAACTCTTTCAGTGTTTGGTGGGCGTCGGCTTGCAATTGTATCTCAAAATAATACAAAGGATATGTATGTAATGATATGTCGAGGGATGGTAGGATAGCACTGAAATGAAGAGCCTGGTATCCAATCAGGTCCAGCTTCTGCCCCCCCAACAATGGGATCGCAACGAGCACCTATAATTTTCAGTATTCAGCGCTCCTTGTAGGTAGCAGATTCTGTGTATATCTGACGGCGTTTCAGAGCTGCAACGGGTCAACACGCGACGAGGTGCGGAAGGGTTAGATACCTAGGTACCTGGGTATTCGTCGCATCCAGCAACACTGCCGACTGCCCCCCGGCATATGCAATACTGCGAGTCGCTCACGCCACACAATGTCTGGCGTGCCAGTCTTACCGCCCGGCAGAACATCATTGGTGGTATTACGATGAACGGCCTGGATACAGCTGTGGGTGGAGCTGAGACCGTCACCCATCACTGGTCCTATGCAAACAATCTGCCACGTTGAGCATCGCGGATCAAACAAAAGCGGATCAACCGAACCTGCCTACGTATAATCAGAAATCTCCGATAAACACAACATGGCGGACAGATTCCCTTCTATCGACGACTTCGACGCCGGAGGTTTGTTCTCAATGGGCCGAACCCGCTCCTGCTATTATGCTAACCGTTTCTTCGAGCGCAAACCGAAATCAAGGATCCTTCTGTTGAGCCATCAGCTGACGACTTTCTCGCAAGGGAAAAGGCTCTCCTTGGTGATGACGCCAGCCAGTTCATAACAAGCGACGATGCCGCACTTATTGATTCAGGTGGTGATTTGCTCGGTCA
>AFRD01000367.1:0-34896 GCA_000222875.2 Periglandula ipomoeae IasaF13
TTACGCCCGGTGAATCATCCAATAGGTCAACTATCAAGCTATGCTACATCCCGGATCCCTTTGATCTTGGGATTCATACTCCTGCCAATTTAGCCCGAGGAGCCCGCGCAGCTCTCCTCCGAAACAGCTCCGCCATTGCGACCTCCCCAACTGGTCATCCATTCGGGCTCGGATGCGTCTCGCACACACCCTCTTCGCCTCTCTTGACAACGTCATACGCTGCTGCCACGGAAGGGGCTCAGCGTCAAGCTCGCTACATCACACAAGACGTCCTCAGCCAAACCGAGCCAATATCCGTCTTGGAACAAGCAAATAGGCTGGAGCGGGAAAAAGTGGTAGCTTACGAGGCAAAGGCATCAGTATTTAGGGCCTTCGTGAAGACTTTTGAGGAAACTCTAAAGCAATTCCCCTCGGAGTTCGAATGTAACTTTGCAGAGCACTTTGTAAGTAGTTTATAGAGTTCTGGGATCAGGCACTCTGCGACTTAAAAACTGCTCCGGTTCCAACCTACAGCAGCGTCGTCGTCGCAAACAGTGCTAATCAACTGCCCTCGAACACGCCTCCGCTTCCTCCTCCAAACAATCTGGCTTCGCGCCAAGCACAACAACAGCCCACTGTCCGTCACCAGGGACAACCTGCCCGACCGGCCCCACCTCGAGACGTCGGCTTGAAAGCCGTATGCCACGAGATTTATGTCTCGTCCATTGCCGTTATGAGGGGGTGGCAGCATATTCACCATCAAATCTTACATATTGTTCGGGAACACCGTGATGTGTGTGACTTTTGACATGCCTCGGATATCTTATTGTCCCCTTCTGCCCCCCTGGGATACTGTAGCTTGTGACAAAACCATTACAGGAATTCAGAGCGGCTAACTTCTCCACCGGCGTTAGGCCCTTGAGCTCTTCGGGAAACACATGCTCGCACCCGAGACGGCTATGAAGCTGAGCCGCCGGCGAAAGGCCACCGCGCCCTAAACATCGATAACACTCCATACAGGCTGGTACAGTCTCGCCCTCGCGAAAACATCTCCGGCACACGAACCGGGAGCTCCGGGCCTCGACAACGGGCCTCAACGACCGCTGATCCACGGAATCTCTGTCAACTCTTTTCTCTTGCGCTTGCGATAGCACAACATGCATGTCCGTACCAGCAACGTGCCCACGTCATGGAATGCCTCGCACCGCCGAAACCCTCTTCTCGTGTGGGACTGGTGTGCACCAGGTCTGCTCGTTTGACAGTTTCTCCTTCAAGACACTGGCCAGATCCTCCGCTTGTAATTCCCTTCTCCTCTGCCCTCGATGACCGTCGTGAATGCGTTTCATTGGATGCTCAGAGAGCCTAACCCCGTCTGCATGTTCTGTATATATGAATATATAGAGGCTTTAATGCCGAAACCATTGCCCATGTTTTCTTAACCCTCCTTCCTAGTTGCTCGCTGCCACATCTGCATCTCTAAGATCTGATACCGACGAATCCGCAACCTCAATCTTCCTCTTCATTTATGGCCAGGTCATTGTCGCTTCCGAGTGATCTGAAGCGTGGCTCTTTCTGAGCGGTCCCGCACGCCCCTACGCCTTCACGTGGGAAGTTAAACAGCGCGATGATCTAGAGTCTGGCAGCGGCTGCACCCTTCTCTATACCATGCCCGCCCTCATCGGCCGCGATCAAGGTTACGAACCGGAAGACTTGGCAATCTGCCCCCCGATCACATTTTCTCTGACGAAGGTTGACTGATATGTTTCCAAAGCGCCCTCCCGAGGCCGTTTGCCGCGATGGGTAGTTTCCCCTGCATCCCGCCCATCGTATCCTTTACTAGCCTCGTAGCCGGCCCAGGTCACTCGTTGCTGCGGCAGGACCTTCTGCCAGGCATGGACGCACTCAGTTGAAGTGCTGCGGCTTAATCCAGATTTCCACCTACTGCCGGTCTGAAAACCGAACGTGGCAAGCTGCTACAAATAGAGGTAATGGAGGAGATGCGAACTGAACAGGTGGGGTTGTCTTCTACGACTGATGTATCGCCAGCCGCACTGTAAATGTGTCCTCTAATGAGAGTGTCAATTCTCCAGGTGTGTTGATCGTATACAGTGACTTCCGTGTAAACGCAGTTTGGTTAAGGGATCTTGGCACTGCTGGGTACCGGTGTAAAAGTTTGGACTGGTGCTATTCTTTTTATCTGCATACGGCTGTGCATCAACTGCAACAAATGCTTCATGCACAAGAGTAAAGGAAAGCTGCAAATTTATCCTCGAAATTTGAGCTTATATAAAATTGTACACGTATCATGCCAGATTCATCCACGGTTCTTCAGCTTTGTGGAATAACGCACCTGAAGTGCCTCTTTCGAACGTCTTGCAAATTCTTCACAAAATTGCTCATGTATTTCTGCCCACGACAGCTCACGTTTTTTCAATTCCACAATAAGTTCGTCCTCCTCTTCTGTGAATTTCGCTCTGGTCAGGTCTTCGCTTCGCGCCGCTAGCATCGTCCGCAAGCCTGTAGTCTCTTCTGGGCCGTCGGTGCAGTGCGTCCTTCATGCATGAGCCCCATTCCAAGTGCAGCTGGAACGTCGCCCTGCCGTCTACAATAGTACGCTTTAAGACAACATCCTGTAAGAGCTATTCATCGAACTCTTCTCACATAGATTCAGTATTGTTGGTAGATGGGGCCGGTATACTCGGTAATAGGGCGAGGCTCCATGTTCGATGCTCGCTCGTCAAGGGTCTAAGATAATCCCGTTTGCTGGGCAACCTGGTCTTAACAGAAGACTTACCGAGTTTGCGGCGCTTCCGTGAACCCTGGTGAACTACTTCGTCCTCGCCGCTGACCTGGTAATCACTGTCTTCGTTTTCGTCGTCTGTTAGTGGAGGACAATAATCCGTATCGCTCGCTATCCTGGTCAAGTCATGTTCATGTGGACTGGCCCCATCTGGACTCTTGAATTCTTCTTCCAATGTCCTAGGTCGGTTTCGCCGGCGATTGTAGGACTGTCTCGATCCCGCCTCCAACGGGTCGTCAATTTCTCCAGATAGTTTCTCGTCAAGGGCGGAATCGTCCTGAGATCGAGACGGCGTCCAAGATGAAGCTCTAGGCGTCTTTATGCCATCGCCACCCGTCATCGGGACGATATCATTTGTGTCGATTTTATGCCAGGTGAGAGATTCCTGGATGGCATTTTACCTCGTAGCATTTCTGTCGACATTAATGGCGATGTTGACGCTGACATGGCAGGTGAACGAGAATCCACGGCGCTTGGACTGCGGCCGGCTTCTTGATGGGGTTGCACTGAGGCGGAATGTGGTGCATGAACGCCTTTGTGATTCTCATCCTCATCAGAAGGTTCGTTGTTACAGCCTAGCAGTCCGGTTAGTGTCGATAAGAGTCTCGGATTATAGGATCACACCGCCACGCACTTGGGGAGTCCGCATGTGCAGTCTGTTTATTTGCAGGTGCTGGCAATGTCGTGACTGATTGGATATCACTCGGCTGTGCGCGCTCACGGTTATCGGTCCTAGAGATGAATTTTACATTGGTTGTAAGAAAGACGAGGTAACCAGCCAAGGATTTTGAAGGCTCTAGAACTCTAGGAAGTTTATCTCATGGCGTCTTGAGGGAATTTGATCGTCGCAAGAATATCGAAGCGCGAGTAGATAGATGGTTGAGAGCTGTAGGCCAAGAAGTCAAACATTTCATGATTGGAGAGCGGTTAGAATTGATTCTTCACGACGTTGCACTTAAATAAAACTACCATCGATTTTTGCTGCTTGTCTGCCGATGCTGAATGACGTGACGTGAATTAACGGGCTACGACTGTTTATTTAGAGGGCAACCCGCCCACTGAGTAGCGCAGATGGCCATCTAGGATTAGCCGTGCTTTTAGGCAGGGGGTGTGGTTCTATCGTGCCAAAACAAGCACTGACTTACGTTGAGCCGGTGTCGGCAGTATCCGTTTTCTAGAGATTGGACCGTAAAATACGCTCTCGAACCGTAACCCTCCCACACCAAATCTTGGTTCGTTGTCCTCGGGAAACGGAAACCACAACCTCCATAAACCGAGGCACACACCTCCACATTCTGAGGTCTTACAACCTCGCAGAAGAGCTTGACGGGATCCCGAGCTTTCTACCACCTATGGTCGTATGTGATGGTCAGAGAAGCAAAATCGCAGTATATCGAGCCACGGAGCAGGAGTACCACATCACCATGACCACGACTCAGTACCGGACAACTTCGAATACTTCTACTTTCAACGTGTCCTGAAAATTTCAACTGTTGTGAGTGAACACTTGAAACAGTTGGAGCCGAAAAAAGCACCCGGTCATACGGAACAGCGTACAGACGGAGCCGAATGCTCACAACATATTTATTTATAAGACGACACACAAGGAAAACAATTATAAACGTCAAAGTGACTTAGATAGCTAGGGTCTACTATAGATGTGCCTTCTCAACTCTTGTACCGATGATGTCACCCAGCCAGTCAGCAACGAGACGCGCACACTTGTCGACCTGCTCGAACGGCATCTGATGAGTTGCATTCGGTACCCATGTGATACGCGTCTGCTGTCTCATAGCGGCAACATCTGCCTCGAACCTCTTTGGAGCGACAGCAAATGGCTTAGTGGACATGATGGCATTGAACGGCGTGGTGATGCCTTTCAGTCTATCGTAGCAGTGCGTCGGCGTCTCCTTGTCATAGTAGAGAGCCCATTCCAGCCGTGGCCGGGCCGCGAGCCGAACGGTGCCACCACCAACATCTACAGCCCCCCTGTCCACGAAGATGGAAGCTACACGCTCGTCCCAGTTACAAGTGCGCTTATTTGCCTTGACTGCAGCAGCCAAAGCCTCCCGGCTTGAATGATGCTCTTTTATTTGCATGCAAAACAGGCCCTTGGGCAGTTTTGCAAAAGCTTGCAAAGTTTTGCCTCCGGGGATCATGGCAGGGTCCATGACAGACAAGCTGGCAAAGATTGCAGGCGCATGAGCAGCAGCAAGCATAGCTGCTTGCGCCCCCAAACTATGAGCTACCACATGTAGGTTTTGTCAGACGGGCTGAACTACATTAGACCGCGGGGCGCGAAAGGGTAGGCTCTCTGGCAGATCTTGACGCGGCTGCAGGGGTAGGTAGCCCGTGACGAACATGAGCAGATCGCGTGTGATGTCTTTCTCATTGCTTATTTTGATTGGCAAGGCGTATAGTCAGTGATGTTCCTTTTGGTGCTTAACCTGGCTTTATGGGTACAGGGTTATCCTACCGTAAAGATACCCGATGGGGTTCACGAGGGCAGTCTCGCCGCACATTGGCATGTCCCACGTCCATATTTCCTCTACTAAAACCTCTTTACTGTGCAGCTGTTGTAAGAGTTTCTCAATCATTGGCTCGAATATCTGGCGGGGAGAAAATAGATGGAATCAGCTACGTTGCCTCGGCTAGGATGTGCCACGTTTCTTGTATTGGTCACATAACTCTTTGGGTAAACCCATTCCGGGGAGCATAACAATGTTTCACCCACACGACCGGTTTGGCCTTTCAACGCAGCCTGCCGTCCGGGTATGTAGCGCTTGGCGACAATAATTGGACGCGGGACGATGTTCGTATCATCCTCCGCTGTGTTGTTATTGGAATCATACATGAGGTAGGAAGCACTTTCCGCTGCCTTTGCCTGTGTCGATTCCAGGTGGTATTTCGTGTCATACTTGTCATCATCAGGGATATTTGTTAGATTGTCGGAGAACCGATGCGGCGGCCAGGACTTCGGCGCTGCTCGCTGTCCTGTGCCCAAAAACATATGCGTCGTTGTGGTCCATAATGACGACCTAGAAGGACCCTGCCTAAGCGCATCCCTATGACTTGTACATACTTCGCTTCCACAGTTGGATATGGGGCGCAAGATGTGATGCTCGTACTTTCTTTCTGGCTGGAACGACATCGCCTGAGCGAAATGGAGGAATTTGTACAAGTTGGTCTGACTATTTCGAACTGATAGACCAGGCGACGCTGGTGAACAAGCGGGAAATGGGCGGATGCAGGATCTTTGAATCGTATAGTTGGCAACCAGTTACACACGACTAGAGCGTGGAGACCGCAGTCATTTATTTTAATGAGTTTCTAGCCTCCAATAGTCTCCACATTTATGCCGTCAGGGCATCCGCCGCGTCGTGGCTTACCAGGCACCGGATTGCCACATTAGGCTCGTCTAGTATCTGGTCTGATATTTTCCGTCCAGCGGTCTGACGCCCGCCAGACAACCCTCCTAGACGGACTGACGGGGCACTACGACGTGTTAGGCTAGTGCTAATATATAGGAGGGAAGATAGGGCAGTCATTTGGCAATATAATTAAACTAGACACTATCTAACACAGCGTCAGTCTGAGGGCGAACATCAGGTCCGTGGAGGCAATCATCTCATTACAACGGGCAAGCTCCAAATTCTCACCGCCCAATGTAATATAAATGGCTTTTTGTTCTGACCCATGTACATAGTTTGCCTAGCGTGTATGAGTGTCTTTTTGGTGATTGAGAGCCGCAGCCCCAAGCCCAATCGGCCAGAAGAACAGCTGTGAGAGCCCTGAAATCATTTTTGTGTCGTAATAAAAATAACATCTTAGCATTGCTATATAAAGCCGTGGACAGAAGAGACTACATCTTTTTGGCTTGGAACTGCTGTTTCAAGCTTTCGCCATCATGTTTGGAGTGTGCAAATACCGTGCCACTTGATAACACATTGAGGCGGCAAATAAGACGGCCCCGGTAAACCACATAATGCTGTGAAACTCGTCCTCGCGATACGATGTAGCCGCGGCAGAATGATTGCCGCTATCCCGAACGGCGAGAGACGCGGCATGGCGGTCTCGCAGGAATGCGCCGGCGATTGGATTGCCTGCCAAACTGCCAAAAGATGAGATCTGGCACAGAATAGCAATATAGGGACCCATCAATGTGAGCTTCGGAGCTGGAACAAGCGGAACTATGGCTGGGCTCTGTAGGGAGATACTCGCGCCACTGAACCATCCGTAGAAAACGACCCAAGCAAACATTCTTGCCAAGCAAAGGCAAGCACGGTACTTACGATGACACACATGACGAATGCATTGCAGTGGCCGACTTTGTCAGATACCGCACCCATGACAAACCGACCGAAGAATGTTGATGCATTGAGGACAGCAGAAACCTGAAACGCAGTGTACGGCGTCACGCCGAGGCTTTGGCTGTAGAGGGAAGCGTAGAAGTATAGTATATAGATGCCGAGGAAATGCAAAATCAACCCTCCTGTCATAATCAGGATGGGCACGCGGCGTAGGGCCGCGGCTATGGGAAACGAGCTGAGCTTGACAGCTGTATTTCGTGGTGTGTTGCTCCGGATAAGGGCTATCGCTGCTGCCATTGCGCCAAGCTGACCAAGATGATTAGCTAATTGTTGCAGTCATTCATTTGGGAAATGATATTGCCAAAAACGATCGGATACCTGTGTGAAACCAATAGCGCGCATCGTCCAAGCGTAATTTATGCCATCCTCGTTCATCATCTGGTCAATCATGATGGGCCAGATGACGCCGCCGACTGAGGATCCTCCTATGGCCAGGCCGACGACCAAGCCGCGCTTTTTACTAAACCATTAGTTTGGCAATGCGATGATGGGCATGAACGTCAGGCCGATTCCCAAGCTGGCACAGGCACCATGCGATAACAGGACCTGGTAGTATTTCGTCGATAGACTGGCCATCATGACCCCAAACACGGTGAAGAAGGTGTCGATAGCCAGGGTCAGATGTGGTCCAACGTGTGCATTCAAAAGCACACTGGGAATTGCCATCCCCGTGATGCTCCATAGCTGGAGAGAGCCGATCCAACTGATATCACTGGCGCTTCGACCGGGCCACATCTTTTCGTAGTATGCTTGGAATACGTCAACGCTCGTAACGAAACCAAAGGTTGCGAAAAATGCCAAGAAGCATCCCAGCACGGTGAGCCATGCGGTTCGTCCGCAGTCTAATTTTTGAGCTTCTGACTTCGCATTTTGTTCGCCCGTTTTCTCGTCTTCCATCCTCGACATGTCGCTCGTGGGGTTCGATCTGGATAAAAGACTTTTAAAATAGCAGGGGAGTTGTAACTTTAGCCCAAGCTTAGCAGGTGATGCAATGTAAATGCTATCTAGGTATCTATGGCGCACGCAGAATCCCGTGTCAGTTCATCATGCGGCGGCTGCACCCGCACGTAAAACTCGCCCCTTACCGTGACGTGGTGGGCAGGTGAGACTGATCCTCTGTGGCTAATTTTAGGGCCCAACATGGTCAAGATTATGAAGCATCTTGCAATAATAATGCACAGGCCGAGCGCATGTCAATACGCGACTTGGGCGTTACTAGTAGCGAGCTCTTACGCCCGTAGCCAGTTTGGGACATAAGTTTCAATGTTGCCATGACCGATCTGCTGGGGCTCCACTAATGCGAATTCCGCAAAGGGGCGGGCCATCGAAGCTAAAACAAACCGGGAAACCATATATGGAAAATGAATGCGAGCTACTGTATTGTTGGGGTACTTAGCACCGTCCCCGTCCCGCTATGGTCCAGGGCTGCTTACAGTCATGACAAGGGGTTCCGATCCATTCAAGCCACTATATGATAGCTAACTAGGTATAAGGCAAATATATGTAAACATATATGTGTGATGAAAAAGTGACTCCTTGACCCCACTGTCAGGAATCCCCGGCATCCTGTGAGCTACGTCCAGCAAGCGTCTCAGCGATCGCGCTTACCTATGACGCAACGTCGTGGTCCAGCTGGTGTAACGTTTATGTGGTCGTTGAGCAGATGTATGTGCTTTTCGCCGTGATTTTTGCTTGAGATTTTTGCTTGATGAAATAGATCAACTTATGTTGGAATCCCGGGCATGAAGTATTCCCTAACGCTTAAACAACATAGACGTCTGCGAATGGATGGTTGCCTTGCCAGCTTTTTGGCCCCGATCTTGCGAGACCCGAAGCCCGAACCGCTTACAGAGAGACAACTACATGTACCGTTACGTACCACAAGCGCGCGTACACAATAGCCAATCGATGCATGTGTCTTCGCCAAGTCGGAACGGCAGGCCCTCGACGCCACGGGCAGAAGGGGGGAGGCAGAACGGGTCCTCGAGCCTCCCATCTTGGCAGATTAAAGGCTGCTAGCTCTCCGCAGAACCCTTGAACCAGACGACGGAAGGAGTGATCTGTTATCTGCGGAACAAACATTGTCTAGTGCGGGACTTTTGCATCTCATGAAACTGAGACCCTTCAAACGTCATATAACCTCCGCCCATGATTCTGGATAGCCGCGGAAAGTGACAATCTGGGCCTTTGATTAACGTACTTATTTTACTTTTATTTTTCATCTTTAGCGCTCGATTCATCTTCTCGCCCTACTCGATGACTCTCGGTTCGAGCCCCCAGCCCATCACACTCACTGCCCACGAAGGAGGATGATACAAGATCAGCTTTTGCGTATCCTGCCCGGTCGTTCACGGAGACCAGAGCAGGCGCCGCCGCCGAGATTCCCAAAAGATGCCCGCATGCCTTATATCAGCGAGTGGTCGCAACACCGTATGATTCTGTTCTACGCATTGATCCCGTTAGCTGTCATCCAGCTGCTCGAAACAGTCGGCTTCTTCGTCATGGCCACACCGTTTCCGTTCCTACGTGGCGCGACCACCTTTGCCGTGTACTACTTGAGTTACCTGCTCGCCATGACGCAGGAAGGGCGGGCCTTGAAAGCCATAGGCCGCCAGACAGGCTACCTCGACGGCGACGTTCATGCTCGAGACGGCTTGCCGCGAGGCTCGCAGTTCAAGGTGCTCATTGTTGGGCCTGTCGCGCTGGCTGCGTTGCGTGTGGCGGTTCCGCTTCTCATCGCATCAACGTCTGATCATGTCCACGAACCTCCGCTCCATTACCTCTCGCGGCCCGGTTGGTGGGTTTGGCTCTACTTCAGCGTCAGCATCTACTGCTTGGTACTCGACTTTTGCTATTACAGCGTGCACTGGGCCTTTCACGAGGCGCGTCCACTGTGGCGCCTGCACCGCCTGCACCATACGACTAAACATCCCAACATGAGGCTCACGGCGTATGCCGACGTGGAGCAGGAGATGTTCGATGCAGTTGGGGCGCTGCTACTGGCCTACATGGCCATCCGTGCCGCAGGCGTCCCCTTGGATGTCTACTCGTGGTGGATATGCATGCAGTATGTCGCACACACCGAGATCCTAGGCCACTGCGGCCTTCGAGCGTACCTGCGCGCGCCGTTGACGCTGGGCTGGCTGCTGCGGCTGCTTGATGCCGAGCTTGTCGTTGAGGATCACGATCTGCATCACCGGCACGGCTGGCGCCATGCACACAATTATGGCAAGCAGTCGCGCTTGTGGGACCGCGTATTTGGCACCTGCGCCGACCGCATCGAGACTGTACCGGAGAATATAGACTGGACCTGAAGGTTGGACTTGGCCTTGATCTAGTCTCATCCCATATAAGAAGAAGGTCGCGGCTGGGGGTCGGTTTGCACGGATGAATGCGAAATTGGAAAGCGCATTAAGTATGATCTGTCTACCTTGCAGCACTCAATGTTTCCAGCTTTCTAGATTCCCTGTCGCGTTCAAAAGGACCGATATCGGTCCATGCCATTCCTCACTGTCGACGCAACATCTGCAGGATCGTACAGTAGGAGAGCCGCATAGAACTTGGTGATGAAAGATGAAACGGCGACTTTGAAGGTTCCCGAGTACGATAGCGAATTGCTCCCATGTTGGTGAAGCGAGGCGTCCACAGCCTTCACAAAGGGAGCTGAGCCTGACTTCCTGTCCACCACCGAGCGCATACACTCTTCATCCACCATGAGGCACATGCTTGTGATCATTCCTGGCTCGGGTCCATCAGGCCAACCCTCGGCATCCTCGTCCTGCTCCTCGCTTCCGTGAGCATCATCCTCGTCTATACACAGCTGATACGCGTAAGAGACTCCCTCGGGGCCTTGATTGGCGAGGTCCTCATCGGACACGAATCGAACCATGACATTGTCGTCCAGTCGGCTCATGCCAGACTCGGCCGGCGCAGCGGCAATGCCCTCGTTGAGAAGCTCAAAAAAGGCTGTTTCGAACTTCTCCCATAGCGTCCCATTTGAAAAGTGCACGCGAAAAGCCCAGAAGCCAAAGTTCTCCCAGCCTGCCGCTTCCGCCCTGTCCACCAGGATGCGCAAGTTTTCCTCCGTCGGATCTGGCTCTGAGTTTGGTGATGACCCGTGCCTGGCAGAATCAAGATTTTGAGGGAGCGATATGGGATGTGCTCCGCGTCTGGCTCGCTCCCCATTCTTCTTTTTAACCCATTGGAGAGTTTCTAGGTGTGTCTCAGCTGTGCTGCGGTCCATGACCTTTTGGAGTTCCTGGTAGATGGTCAGCTAATGAGTCAGTCAATGACCTGATTTGCTTTGAATGGAAGGCTACCTCTTCTGTGAGCGCCTCGTAATCTTCATCGCTGGCATTTTTGTACCTGTCATCAGTCCATCCGGGCGGTAAATATTGCAGAATGGGATTGTCTGCCATTTTTGTCTGGGCAGGATGTGGCTGATTTGAACTTTGAGCTGGTGATGGATGGAGGGTCAGCTGTCACAGGTGAAATGTTGGTGGCGGCATGGCGGAGTCTAGTTCATGGGGTTCTGAGTAGGCTAGGCGCCCGTCTGGTGGACTCCTCCGGATCATGTATGCATGTACCCACTAGATTTAGAAGGCATAAGTGCTGTCAATCGCGGCCAGAGGTCAGAGGGCAGCACTAACACTGCAGCGGGTCAAATTCACTGCACCAAAGAGTAGGCAAAGTCATGAACCCTATGAGATTGCGAATACTTATTTATGGTGTTTAAATCCATGCGATTACGTGGAAGTCGTCAAACGGTGACGAGAAACCATTCGCGTGACGGGCCTGTGACTTTGTCCGTGATAATTGGTTTTGAACCAGCACGCTGGGTGCTGATTTAATTGCTAGGGCTAGAGGACAAGCTGACTATTGACACAACTGACAGATCTGGCTAGTTTCCTGTAAGTGAGGAGACGCCAGAGCTTCAGGGATGTATGATGAGCATTACCTAACCGAGGCGCTATACAAAGATCCTTCGAAGTAGATATCTCAACAGTGAGCTATTCTTAGCCTCTTCCTTCGGGAATACTTTGTCATTCTCTATTGTATATGCGCGAAGTTTCTTTACGCTATTGAATTTAAGAACAGGAAGTCCAGTTCGTTCCGAGTCGATAAAGTCCATGATATTAACATATGTCTTCGTGATTGCCTGGTGAAAATCTTAGCTTCTTCGACCTTGAGCATAGCCCCTTCAGCGTACCTTTTTGCTAGATTGGATCGTTTCAGGAACAGGGTGTATGTTCAGCTTGACGCAAAGACACTGCAACGATTCCAGCTTGTTCTCGTCAGTGCCGTATAGCTCTCCAAACTCCTGCACAATTGCCGCCCGAAATCGCAGCCTGGCAGCTTTTTCTCTTTTGCTGTCTTTCTTTCATTGAAGATCTCTCACCATGCGATGATACTCGGCCCATGCCTGGTTGTGGGGGTTGTAATCGAATCGAGGAAACCCGCCAAAATAAAGATCAATTGCGCCTGCGGTTTCCATTTGCGCCCACGAAAAAAATTGAACAGTTATCTGAGACAATTCTGCGTCGCAAATGACGAGGTTGAAGCCAACTAGGCAAGAAAATGAAAAACGATATCCTGTAGAAGAATTCTTCTCCTATCTTTAAAGAAAGACACTCCTGTGTGTTTCGTGACTTGAAATGGGATTTTCCCCCGCATATTGATCAACCCGCTTCATTTGTCAACCCTTGCCAATGAAGTAACAAGAGCAGATTATTGGTGAATAGGAACAACCTATCGCAACAACTTTGGCTAGTTTTCTCAGTCCTGCAAGTCTACACGCATGTTTGAGAGAAGTGGCTGAGGTCTGGTATTAATGGCAATCGGGCCTCGGGATTCCTGTTGTGAGTGCATTACTGCGTAGGAGACAATGAACCTTGAGCCTAATCGTCACGCGTGGATGCAAAGCGCAGCTGACGTGGCACGAGAAAGCGATCTTCATGGGACGGAATACGCATCCGTATCCAGTCACACACCTGATAACGCGTGGGAGTGCATATGCAGACCTGATTCATGCTATTCTGGCCAGTAGCTGCAGGTTGGCGAGTATCTGATAAGGGCCGGCTATTTCTTGGCTAAGAGGAGGCGGCTATGGCCCAGCGTCAGTCTTGCATGGCTCATGCTCGCCATCAAGGTCCTGCCACATAAATGGTCCAGTTGCTATTTCCAACGATTTCGATCTTAATGAAGAACAATGAACGCTCAATGAGTATTTCGAGCTCATCTGTAGCGCTTACCGCAGATAGAGCAATGAACTATCTGGAACGTCTTGGCTTTAAAGCAAGCCAATCCCAACAAACTCCCACAAGTCGGGGCACCATGACAACTTTACTAGATGGGCAATCTTGACAGATCACTCCTCTTGAACCTTCTTTCCATGCATACAGCAATGTCATTGGCCCAAATGAGAGAAGAGATTGGACAAGTGCCTTCTAGAAATCGGAGTACATTGCAGTGACAACCAAAAGTCTCTGCTTGCTGTGCATCTTTCTCAAAACATTCCATAGGACGTCGCGAATTTGAGAAATATTGGTACCACTTAATAGATCGATGTACAGTGGTTTGGTGTCCTGCGTACCCTCGCGAACAGTCTTGAGCCCCATGGTTGATTGAAAGTCCCTATATTGGTTTTCAGTTTGCTGTCAAACATGTTTGAGAGTCGATAGGTTATAGGCAGCCTGCATCCAGTGCCGTGGCCTAGTAAGTGGACTATCTCACTTCTCTTGATTCTCATACCACGACAGAATTGCCATCTCGCTCGAAGGAAGTAGCGCTATTCATATCAAATCGTAAAGGGTTCTATACTAATCCTTGGTCCAGGTTACGTCTTGAAGATCTTGCATGCAATGAACAGTGCAGCCTTCGCGCAAAGGAGATTCGACCTTGATTAATCTATAACTGAAATGCTACAAGTTATAGACACGAAGGTAGTATCGTCTGTTACATAAGCACATAACTGCCCTATGGGTGGGATCTGCACCAGGCCTAACAAACTGTGCGGCCTCTCCATTTGGAGGCAGGCTATAAGCTGTCAGTGACTGATTCGTCACCTTGCGAAAGTTTCCCATCGCATCTTGAACCCCTAATTGCGTTTAACCTGAATGCATTTGACGTAACTCTAGTGGCTAACTTAAAACTTATCACTTTCTTGGAAGACTCTGTGGTTCTAGTGAACAGCTTCTGTGTAATTTTACTTCCTGACATAGGAAACACTTGTCTTCGACAACAAGGGCGGAAAGAAAATCCAGCAGATCGATGTTTGAGCTATACTCAGGGTCACAGCCGGTTGTATGAGTTGCCCAAGCCGCCCCAGCCATGAGCGACGCCTCGACTGGCTCACAACCAGGAGTTTCTGCAAGACAGTAAGTTGCCCATTGCAGCCAACAGAGACAGAAGCTAACCAGACCTACTCAGCCCACGATCTACCATACCTAATCAGGTCGTACCTCCACGATGACTTCTTCTGCAGCTCCGGCACTGGAATCGGTGCGTCTGGAGATTTTCCACGTATCTATTCATAAAGCATCTTGAGATCCCGTACCTGGTCCGAGGTTTTGGGCATGAGTTCGCTTCCAGCAAGGCTAGCAAATAGTTCCACAGCGTCGACATTTACCTCAAAGATGTCAAATACGTGGTCAACGCCATTGTCGATTAACTGGATGTCATATGTAGACAGTTCATTTGCCACGACACCCGCAGTTTGCGGCTTGCAAGCTTTCCTAGAACCCTGGTCTACACTAAGGCTTCCCTTTCGGACAGAGTCCTCCAGCCCTGAAAGTCCACGATCCGCGCACCGCTTCCTCAAGTCTTCGAGAAAGTAAGGGTTATGGTGCAACATGGCCTCCTTGACTAGATCTTGGGTCGGCTCAATATCTAGCAAATCCCATGCCGACTGGTAGTTACCAGCCATTAGGGCCAGCGCAACTCGCGGCCGTATGTGCGGTTGTCTGCGAGCGAATTCCAGGTATGTTTCCGGGCTGGCTATATTAGGATACCAGAACCAATCTGGAATGGCGCTTTGTGGTGTATCGTGTGTGACCCTACTGAGGTCTTTGTTCATGAGAAAACGAGCAATAATAGCGCTCTCGTACATGGGGCACAGCTTGTCGTTTTGACCAGACCACCACTTTGCGAACATTGTGTTATGATATATTCCGCGCATGACACACCGCTCCTCTCGAAGAATCATATCAGGTCGCCTTAAGCGCTCGTATCTATCGACATCCCCATAAAACGCCGCCATAAGGATAAGGAGATCTTTGTTACTCTGGGGTAGGTGAAAAGGAAGCGGATTCCATAAAAGCTCTGTCATCGCAAACGTGCTTTTGCGAGGTATGTCGCGATACCAGGGCTGATCCAAAGAAGATTCTTCCAGTCGATTTTCAAGATAACCGTCGTACTCGTCGATGCTGCAATTCTCTGTGATATTGAAGTAGTCAGAAGCGCTTGGACATCCATATTCACTGCTGGTGTAAGTTTTGGTCCAGCCATTGAAGTTGTTGAGGTCCAGGGGCTCCTTGAATTTCCGCTTATAAGCAAGGCTAGAGATCACCCCGGTATCTCCATTTAGGCCGTATCTTGCAGCGACAGGTTGGTTCATATTGACTGATCTCGTATAATCATTCATCACTAACCAGCGAACTGGTTGCTTTTGAATATGCTCAAATATCTCGAGGCAGCTATCCCGCGCCTCTTCTGCAATAGAAATGTCGGGAAGTAACGCCAACTCGTAGTATAGCTTGATATATCCAGCAACTGCGCATGCTCTTCCAACGTGGTAGCGCATATGTATCGTGAGACAAGCAAGCGATACGTATCCTCGCTAGCCACTTCTGGATACCATATACAGTATGGGAATTCTCCGGGGTCGCTCATATCAGGGATAATGTCGCTCATTATATCACGGGCGTTGAGGCCCCGTGTAAACTCAGGATATTGCGACAAGTTACGTAGCTCTGTAGCAAAGCCTGGATGATACCGAATTCCTCTCAAAACACATAGCTGTGTGACATAAGGAACTTTCGTAATATCCGAAGGCAGGCTTTCGCCACGAAGCGCTGCTACGCAGACTTCATCACTGTACATGCGTGCATTCTCAATCCAATCCAGGATCGGATCTTCCGGAAGATCCCAGCAGCCGTCATTGGCACATTGATCCTCTGACCCGGATCGAGGACTGGTGGAAATGTCTGACATGAGAAAGCTGAAGGTTGATAAAAAGTCCCTACTGGTGAGGATAGATAGCTGTGAGGAGAGACAAGGCCTGGTGTGATCTGAAGAGACGGCGCAATAAGTTGAGGCAGAACGAAGGTGTGATCATGAGAAATGGGGAAAAGGTAGGTTGGACAAAGATAAACCTTCGGCTGAGAGTTCAAAACACGAAGTGTCGCCCTCGGGTACAGTCCCTCGCCTCGACACTCGAGATAAATAAAGCCGCTCGGCACGGTCTCCAACACTGTGAAAAATACAACTTGCTTCTTTAGTCAGGTGGAGCGATGTTGGCTGGGCCGTTCTATGTGAGAATATTATGGCCCACAAACAGGCTCCACGGCGGCTCGTCGTGGAAGCTCCCCGCACAAATTGTTACATTAAATTACTTGCAATGAGACTATGAGTCATCAGGCGAACCTCCCAAAGTCCCCATTTGCCCCAGAGAGTGGATGCCTGCATTTGCTTTACCATAAATCCATCCTTTGGCGGGTAGGGCAACTTCGAGTTGGCTCCCACGTTGCTCCGTCGCAGCACTTGCCCGAAAAAAGCGTGAAGTAGAAATGAATTTTCGTGAGTTTTCTCGGCGCCTGTTAAATATAAAGAACGTCGCAATCTTCCCACCAGGGCCTCGAGTGTGTGAACTGCGCTTGTCGGTGTTTACTTAACAAAAAAATATGATCATTGCCATCCATTGCCATGTTTCCTGTAAAACTTCTTAGCCCGGTTGAGTACATCTACATAGGGTGTTTTGCTTATTATTTTCAACATTTGGGAGGCTGTATTCGCTCATACTCGAAGTGTTTAGGCTTATGGCCGTAAGCATACATCAGAACCATACAACTGTAGAGACAAAATCTACAACATCTCCGGGATCTGAATATGGTAGTTACGGCCTTTGGTGAAATGATAAACTCGAAAAACGCACCCACTTGCGCTGACTTGACTCCCTTTTAGCCCACAGCCAAGCCCGTCCACCTTTGTCGTATGGATAGCTCGTATGTAAAGATCGTGCATGATGGGTTGTCTAGCCGTTTTCTCTTCTTTGTCTTTCTTGTCAGGATACAAAACGAGAATTGCTCTGAACAATCGAAGTGCACTGGAAGCGGTCAAAATAATGCATGCTTTGGGCCGGATAACGGCTTAGGAGTAAACTGGTAGTAGTAGAGATATCATCACAGTCAAGAGCGTAGAGAATACAGTGATTCAATTGTGTGCCCATCTTTATATTTTCGTGGTAATATGAGAAATGACCGTGGGCGCATACTGAGGTAAGAAAAATGTCACTCACTGGTACACTTGAGGTCAAATTGTTAGTCAAGGGTAATTGAAGAGGCAAGTAACGTAAATAATTCCCATATCTGTTCCTTCTCTGTCGTCAACGATTTGATCCATTCATGGCATACAATAAAACACAGCGACAGTCTCTCTTTCGGTGCGGATTCTCAGTTAATCAGCTTTGATTGAGAGCTAACCAATAAGATACGCTGCACAAGTTGCCGGTTCTGTAATAGGACTAGCGTCAGACCATTCTATCCAACCACCAATGTCAAACGCGCTGCCGGTTCTCAAAGCGGATTAGTGTAGAGCCAGAGATCGCCCTGACTCCGCTCGCAAGGCGCTCAGAAGGCATCAATGAGGCTGCCTACGTACCTTAACTGTGTTGATATGTAAGGAATAGGGGGCCAACAAAGATTTGGCGAGAACGGATTTCCTACATAACCCCCATTCTTCGTCGCTGCTCAACGTCTACGCTCTTGGTCGTGACCCAACTCTCTACTCTTCATCGTCGCTCAACCTCAAAACCTTCTCGCATTCTCATTAACACAGAAAAGCCCTACGGTGGGTGAGTGGATCTAACGGTTAGGCCTATCTCCACAGCCCTGCCGTTATTACTCCACCAGCATGGACGACGACTACATTCTCTTCAACGATATTGAGCCTCATAACGTCCCTGAGTACTTGGGCACGCAAGCTACGGCGGACTATGCGATTTGTCCTAGCCAGATTGCATCCGAGCCTGGCACAGCCTCTCAACCTGCTTTTCTGCCCTGGCCTCCGAACAGTGCGTTAGATCCATTATGGGGATTCGATGCAGCATCGGGATGGGATCTTGGTCTAGGCATCATTAATAGTGGTCATGTTGGGTTTACGGGACTCGGTAGGTGCTCACCTCGATAGCTTTTGAAAACAATCTCTTACAAAAGCAGTAGTGGATCAGCCACTTAATTCTCCATTTTCAGTTGGCCCGAGCATGGAAGGTCTTCATTACCAGAGTGCCAGCTTTGACCAATCAATGGGTTCCCTTCCATCGGACCAGATGTTAGGTCCAATTGGCGATTGCATAACTTCTGCGCCATCGAATGTCCCCAATATGTATACAATCACCTACATGAGCACGCCGGACAATGTAGTGAACACCCCCCACCAGCCTGTGCTCGAGGACAGTCTACCGTCGCGCGCTGCGAATCTACCCATCAATCAAGGCAGCACTTGTAAGTTAGGAACCGACAGAATACACTACGGTTGAAAAGTCGCAGTTCTCACAATGAATTTACCCATTTCCCCGATATTCCAGATTGAGAGATTTAATTGAGGTGATAAGAGCAAGCCTCTCTAATAAAGACGTAGCAGACAATAATTTTCCCGCTTCGTTCTCGCAAAGACAGCCATTGAAGGATCTCAAGCCGCTAGCGCCACGGAAACGCCAATTGCAGGCTGCGAACACCTCACCCAGCTCTCAAGTTAAGAGAAGCCGAAACGAGCGCCCCGTGATTCCAGGCATTCCCAGGTGCTTTCTCGCAATTATAGACGACGTACACAATGGCTTGGAAGTAAAAACCTGTCTTAAAGGCGAGTCTAAAAACTCACGATCAGCAAAAGCTTGTGCTAGATGCACATTACTCAAGGTCAAGGTATAGATCAGAGACCCCGCAACAGCGCACATAGAGTTTCTTATACATAAACAGTGCTCTGGGATTACCCCGTGCGATCGCTGCAATGACCTCTTTGATAGAGCGCTGGCAAGGCGGCAGGATCAGACGCTTCGATGGACGGCCTGTTTCGACTCCGATATCCTTGATCGATTAGCCTTTTTCCCACAAGGTACGAATTACGACAATCAGCGAGAATGACCTGTAGTCAATTGTTGGCTAACACCAAGAGCTAGTCATCTTACAATGCGATTCGGCTTTAGCGGAACAATCTTACCAGAACTGCGACAACAACGCATCAAAGTTTAGGCTTTTAGCATTGTCTCCTATTCTAGGCCACGTAGTTGCAAGGTGATTGTCGGCAGCCCGTTCAATTATGTTCGAGACACTTCTCCTGGATAAGAACGAATTGGAAGATAAGATCAAGATTGGTCGCTTGTGGCTAAGTTTATCGGAGCTAGCGGACACTGACCGGGCGAGGTTCACGCTTTTTCCCATGATGATCATATTCTCGTATTTAAGCCTAAGAGAATACTGTGAAAACTCTTTGTCGATACCTAAAAAGGACATCAACTATTCAATGTTGATTATCTTCAAAGAAATCATTGAGAAGATGAAAAACATTTCTGGTAAACTTTTACGGGGCACTCTAACTCAAGCAGAGCTCATTCAATTCTCTAGCTTGGTTCTCACCCTTCGCGGACTTCAGGTGCTTATTCGGACAATGACAGACCCTTTGGCTGGCCATTCGATGAATCAAGATCTAGACAAACATCTACGGCAATACCTTGACAATCTTCTCATAAAGGTGAGGCGTGAGCTTCCGCCAAATGTGCAGCTCGTGCTTCAGGGCCTTTCCCTTCTGTTCTTTATTTGGTCAGATGTCCCAAAGCCGAGGCCACTTCAACGTGTCACAGATAATGGCTTCACAGTTTTAAAGGCATTAAGAAACGCCGAGGAATTTTCGGTTCTCGAGTCTAGCCAAATAGGTGGCAGCAGAAATCACTCTCAGAGGAAGTCAACAGCCGACCAGGGACGACGCGAAAATGACGTGAAATTTCGTGAACTAATTGAAACACTGGACGCTGAGAACAGCACGCGCACGCGCACGAGTCCACACCAATGGTTCATCTAATTTTAAATTGATTCAAAATAGGAAGCTATCAAGATCTCCTTCACTCAGTCGTAAAGCTTTTGGCACTGTCTCGGGTAGTTTAACTTGCAAAGAATTAACAAGAAAATGATTATGAAGGAAATAATGAATAAAGGCTTCGAAAGACGGGTATTTCGCGATATGGGCTCACAAAGAACGAGGACTAAGAACGGCGAGGGCGCGAAGGAAGCACAGGCGATCTAATCACAATTAACACGCATGAAATCGTGCCATCACCTGGGCTTGGATGATCTTCCGCAGACTCACCCGCTCCTCATATCCGCTCAAAGCCGTCCTCTCTGCCCATACTAGTGTTAGTATGTATTCACAAGCCCACTCAGATCCTTCAATCGAGCGTCAGACGCACTTTTCAACTCTGATAAACGAACGCGCGTATTTGAGCTACGATGCCTGTCGATGCTTTTGTCATACTTAAGATAATGAGATAGATGACGCATGCTGTCGCGTCCGCGGGGGAGTGTGGAAGAAATGGGTTTTTAGAAGTCGCCTTGCCGTGCTTCACATATTTAATGCAGCATTGTTCCTCTAATGATTGCCTTCAATCACGTCTAGCTGGGTATAAGCTTGGCAATGATTTACCCGCACGAGACCAAAGACCTTCAATCGCCGCCAGACTATGAGCTGGTAACAACTAGCTCATGTCCACCTCTAGAGCATCCCCACTTCGCATGCATGAGCATCAACTTGTATGAACGGATCAGGCTCGTGGGGTTCCCAGAGTCAAACGTCGCGCTTATACACAATATCGTGCGCAAGACTTGAGCAAAGGGAGTCGATGACGTTAGGCCCCTTGGTGGCTCGCGAGAGCTGAAGCTCAAAGGCACTCCATGGATACCCAACATCAAAGGCGACGATGAGTCTCGGAGGCTACTGCTGGCCATTATATCCGGGCTCTATGACATGGGTTGGAGGAGTCATGCATCGTTCAACTTCAAGCTGAGACTTGCGATCGACAAAGGTACAGTACCTGGGGTGTGCATCGTCTCATAAACACGAAGCCGGAACTTCAAGAACTGACCCAGGCTAGGATCCTTGTTTTTTCGCAAATCGCCAAATCAGCCGCCACCTACGAAGCGCCAGTTTCTATGTATTTCGTTTGATCATCTGAACAAACTCAAAATTCTGGGGGATCTACCGCTTCACATATCAGAAGGCCTCTTAAAAGTCCTCGGAAGCAGAGTTTCTAGCCACGAGCTATCGGGAGGTAGACTGAAAGCGAAGATGTATGGGAACGCATGGCTGGCTGACGGTGAAGATGCGGTTCACTCACAATTTCTTGTCATGGGCCTCCTTGAGCAACTTGATACTCTTGGTTTCAAGGTGTATTGCGCTCTGGAGACACAAAACGGACATTGTGGGTACGAGATGGACAGCTTAATCTGCATCATGAAGCAGGGCTAAAGGACCTTCGCTTCAGGATGATTGCCATTGCGTGTGGCGCCAGCAGACGTGGCGCTGGCTCAATTGTCATTTCTTTTCCAATAGTCGCAGATGAAGGCTTGCTTATTTCGCATTTCAGAACTCTAGTTCACCCGACGTGTCCCAGTGCCCGTTCGAAGTACCGAGATAGCTCTGAAAATACCTCCAACAACTCATCCATTGGTCGACGCGTATTGATGATGAAGGAATTGCAAACCTTAGGTGTCACATGCGCATACGGCCACACACTGGCAGCGAAACAACAGTCGTGCCAAAGGCAGAAATTGATGGAACTAGAGGTTGCGACTATAATCTAACTGATTGCTCGACATGAAATGATGTTGGCAGGCCTCAATGGCTTCATGTTGGGACACGGAGACACATTCAAGACTGCCCTAGATAAAGTCCAGATCTTGCAGGCTGTCCGTGTCAAGACCCGCTCTTGTCACCATCTCAGGACAAGTGCCGGAGCGTCCTAGAAAGAGGGTGGCATATTACAAATACCGGTTTAAGAAACTCCACAAGCTAGCTCATGTTGAGTTTTGTCTCCGATTCTAGAATCTTGGCTAACAAATTATGAGAAGCGAGTACGGGAGCACGACAATATATGGGCTGATGGGTTTCCCCCACTTGGCGGCTCGTAGTACAGAGGTTTTGGTTGGGGAGTAAGTCGATGCCCATCGAGTTTAGGTCATTGGCATACTGGCATGGGGACAGCTGCCCGTTTTACCTTCTCAGCAACCGCTCAATCAACGTATAGCCATTTGGTACCATGCTGGCCAAGCCTCTCTAGTACATAACTATGTAAAAGTAAAGCGGGCATGTCCAAACTCATGGCGCTGATGCCAAGTCAACCTTTCAACACCTAGGGAGCCCCGACTGCAGCGCGCATGACCCTGCAGCATACGACCGCGTCGTCGGGTTTAACGCACCGGCGGTCTGGATTGAACGGGAGGGAACCAGCTTTGTCTTCTTGGTCTGGAGCTACGGACTCCCCGCGACCTGGGACTGGGTCGCCAGATCTCACAGCTGTCGTCAGCCAACTAGATCAGGCTAGACGGGGGATGAACACTGATCTAGACCAGACCCCATTTGAGGAAAACAGACAAGACAGGACTAGGCCCCGTCGCCTCGTCGCCCCTGGTGGCACATCAGCACAAGCGCGGGAAAATAAACGGTGAACGCCTGCGAACAATGGCCACCCGCACCCTGCCACGAGGCCAGTCCCCATGCTAAAAGGTGAAGTGACGCACTACCAGAATTGGAACCGATCTGCCCTCCCGATCCTGCACCTAGGCCTGCATCTGGGCTGGACGAGGACCTGCAAAGCAAATTGAGCTGAGAGCCGCACCGCGTGCGGGACACCCGGTGGCGCAAGCTATTGCCAACATTACGCATGTCGCGCGTACAGCTTGGTGGAAATAATGGCATACTAGCAATTTTGCTAGCTAGGGTTCATGACCTGATTGAATCAGTTTGTTTTGTTTGGCTTGGTCTAGATGTGCAGTTGCGTAGCCGTGCTCAGACGTATATATGCTGGCCGTAGAGAAGCATTGGATCGACTCGATGAGAAAGAGAAGTCCGTCATTCTTGCGCGGTTGGGAAATCTGGGTAATCGGATCGGAAGCCTTTTTCCCCCTTTTGCTACACCTTCAAAATGCACGTCATCTCTCAGCAGAAGTTGTACCTTGGCTTGGCCGCACTGTTGTCGTTGCAGCCGGCTTTGACCACTAAGGAGAAGGAAGTCAAGTATGAGGCCTGCTACACTCAACGCGGCACGAACAAGCCCTACGGTGCTATTCCGACACATTATAGCCTCATTACTGTTAAAAGTGAGCGGCTTCTCTATGTGACCAAGACTCCGTAAGTGAACCGACTTGGTCCTACCTCATTCCATGGATCAAACTGTCGTGCAGCTTGGATGAAGCAGTGGAAGGATGTCTGTCATCAGAGGGCATAAGCTAACTGAGCCCGTCAAATCTCTAGCAAGGTCACGTTTACACCAGCGCAGAAGACTGCCACGAGAACTACGACCACTGTCGTGACGACACAGTCCAATGTTCCTCAGGAAACGGTGAGTGATACGTTCAATTGAACCTCGACACAAATAATGCAGGGCAACGAAGCTGACCAGAATCTCGTGTACTAGGACACCTTCACGGCCTACGCCACCATCACGTCGACCAGCACGGTCACTCTTCCGGTAGTCTCGGTCACGTCCACGGTCCCGGCCACCGTGTCGAGCTATTCCGACGCTGGAACCACTACTGTCCCGTCGCCTCAGGGATTCATTCCAATCCAAACCAGCTTACCGGGCAGCAACTTCAACAAGCGTTCTGAGGCAGAGAACGCATTCCGATCGACAGGATCTCTCATCGCACGCGCCAAGGAATATCAGAACCGTCGAGGATTGTGTCCTTCCGTCCATGGCAACAAGCCTCCCACTTCATATCCCATCTCCGTGACTTGCTACGGCATCGTCAAGAAGTATGATACCAAGACCATCACGCGCACTGCCAAGAAGATCATCACAGTCACCGCCTGCGCACCTACAACCACCGTCATTACCACCAAGACCAGGACCAGGACCGTCGTCGTTACTACTCCTGATGCTTGCGAAACTGTCACAGTCACTCAGACCAACCAGGCCGTCGCTACCAACTCCCCCACTACTACGTAAGTTGTGCTCTCACTAGGGCGGCGCCGTCTTTCCCCCGTCACAAAAATGAAGCAGTTTGACTGACACATCGTCCTCGTCCTCTCTCCCACAGTGTCACCGAGACTTCCACGCAAACCATTGTTGTCCCAACCTACGCTGCCACGGAATACGCCATGTGTGGATTAAACAACTACGCCGGCACCGTCAATGGCCAGGGCATCAATGCTATTCAGGACCCAACCGGCTCGGGTGTTCTCACCAGCAATACCAATGATGCAACTAAGGAAGCGTGCTGTGTCAGCTGTGCCAAGAGCGCGACATGCGTCGGCACGGCCTTCTACGGAGCTTTCCCCGCCGGGCAGAAGTGTTTTGTTTTCACAAGTCCCTCGCCTACTTGCTCCGCGGGGCAGTACCATCTCCAGGCCGCAACAAACCCTGGCATAGCACCTAATACAGGCTATATCGCCGGTAACGGAATTTGCGGCCGGATAGATTCGACTGCCGTGCTTTAGTGCCTGGGATGGAGTTCTTAGAGTCCACGCTCTCATACTTTATTGTGTTAATACCTATGCTACAGTGTAACGTTTAGGCACAGTGCCTGAGGATTACAAAGTAGATATTCCATATTTAATATTACATCCAGTCCTAAGCTGCACAAATTACATGCTTTCGTAAGCCTGTCTCCACTGGCGATTTTCCTAAGCTTGATCACTGCGGACCTCCGAGTTGACTCAATCGAGACGCTGAGACACGTTACATTTACTCGTGCAACCGATCTCACGAAGAAATGCTCTAGGGTTGCCGGATCTCGGGGTTCGAAGAAAAGGACAAAGCTAGCGGCGGAAAGATATCGCAATGCTATGGACAACAGAGAAAGTTCTCTCTGGAAAGCATTTGTATTCCAACTACAGTATCCGGAAAGTGGTTAAATGCTCGAAGCCGGGCGATGACATAGCATTCGACAGGGCACCACTGCTTGTAAAGGGCGAATGAGACTGTGACAAGCTCGAACAGAGAGCATGTGAAACAGCTATCCAGTTTCTCTCCACTTCTCCTGTAATCTCAGTCTAAGCGCGTCGCGGGCTGAATTGTTCATACTGCGTGCGACCTTGCACCAACGGAAGCGTCGCCTTCGCACCATGAGCTAAAAGGGAACCCTACATCTTGCGGAATTAAAAAGGTAGTCAGATCCCCCCTGGCTTACTTCCATGACGGCTTGCACAGTTTTAACGGTGGCCGCGAAATGCTGCATATAAATTAGCATTGATACGTAAGTAAGCTACCGGGGCATGTAGTCGTGTGCTACTTTACCTGTGGCGCCCAGAGGCAAGAAATTTGATCCGACGGGTTAGCTTCTCTCCTGATAAAGGCCCGGACCTCTTCTATATCTGGATCATCCGCAGCTTGACGTAGACGGTTCATCGAACCTCCAAGCCGTGCATCGTTGGCTGGGTGTCCCGCCCCAATGAGCAGTTCGGACAGAGCACGAGAAGCGTCAATCGCGGTACATAGCGCTCGGCTGTCTTGATATGTGGTACCTACGTCTACATCCCGTCCGAGCAGAAAGTCAACCACATGCGGCCGGTTATAGATGCCGGAAATATATAGGCATGTCTGTCCGTCGTCATTCTTAGAGTCTCTGGGGCAATAAGCCAAGAACATCTTGACAAGCTCCAAGCTGCCTCTCTTATCTGCTAGAAATAACGCTGTATGAACGATGTCCTCGTGCTCGGCGAGAGCGGAGGTAGCCATAACCGCTTGAACTAGCTCGACATCATTTTGGTAAGCTGAGAGGAAGGTGTCAATGCTTAACATAGGGCAGATCGACTCTACTTGTACAGCATGCTGATCGGGTGTTTGGGCGGCGATCAAAATGGCTACTGCGATAGAATAGTACGTGTCAATAGCTCCCGGGCGAGGAATTCTTGGAGCGGCGTAGCCCGATGTCTTGTCGAGAGCACCACAGCTTCGAAGCGTGTCAACAATTAAAGTCATATCTACCGAAATAGGCCTGAGTACGCAATCATATTCTGCGTACGTTTCACTGATTCTGTCGAGTTTCTCTGTGTCGACTATACCGTCGGTATGAGCCACGCCTCCTGCATTGATGACGGGAGTGATATCGGCTCGTGGGGGTTCTCAACTTACTTGGTGTCGCGGCGGCTTCGGAAGAGGCTGGAGTAACAATGGAGTAGCCATCTGGAGTTTGTGGGCTCATACCTCTCGAAGTTAGCATTATTGCTTACCGTTCTTGTGCGACTCACGTACCTGCGCTGGCCCAATGAAGCGCTTGCTGAAACGTACTGACGTGCCGAGATATCTCTTTTTGGTAAACACCTGTGGGAATATGCTTGCCATTGATGTAAAGTTTACTCTTTCTGCCATCGTTTTGTCGTTTGCGAATCCTATGGTCAACCCAGTCCCAGTTCTCGCCCTTGGTGGTCTTCCGTAGACCCCACTGTTTGAAGAGGCGTTCGTAAGAGCTTCGTCTGATACTTGATAAACATGATTCCAACAACCCACAACGATAACGTGGTATTCAAGACGGAATCCTTGTGCAAACTTACCCTGCATCAATGGAATGCTCACTCCTCATGAAATCCCTGATCTCTTCCAGAGTTAGGCCCTGCGCGACGTAAAGATCTTCCAGAACGGCACGAAAAGGCTTCAGTTTACTGGCCAAGATGATACTACGAGAATTGTAATTGTAAGAGGGGGTTTTCTAGAGAAGATGAATCGAGACTAGGGGTTATGATCAGAAGGTAAGTGCAGGAATGAATGTCCAGCTTCTGAATCTCAAGGTGTAACGGAGGAGAGGCATCCTTTTATTCTCATTGCAGATCTCTCCCCCCCCCGACCTTGCATCATTGCGTTGCTCCCACGGACTGGACTGAGGCGGCCAGCAAGGCGTCTGAGCTGAAGACTGTGGCTGACTCTACAAGGGAGGGGCCAGCGGCTCCAATGCAAAAGTCGGTAACATCTTATGCCGCCTACATTGCGGACCAGGCCGCATGTCAGTTCGCCTTTGGGCGACTGCGTCATTTCTCATTGGCTGTTGCCAGATTCGTCAGTCCTCCGCCTGGAGCTTTACAAGGGTGTGGCTGTCGGCCACCGTCTGAAGCTCAACTCTGTCGGGAGTACGCCTGCACCCTGCTTGTGCATAGCGTCGAAGCAAAGGTGCGATTTTGATTGGTTGTTACCTGATCCTTTCTGCAGGTTAGCTTGAGGTCTCAAAGCAAGTCTGTCCTACTTGGCTTTAACCGACTGGTCGCCCAGACCTCCTGGATCAGGGCAGTCTAATGCGGCTCTGCCACTCGTCTTTTGATTGGAAGTGGCCCAATCCGCCAAAGTTGATGCCGTTCAAATGGTACCCCCAAGACCCCACTTCCATCAACATGCGCTTGCCGGTTCGAGAAGCGCGACATGTGTGTTATAGGAGGGACATATAACTACATCGGCCTAGTTAACCGTCGTCAAAATTTAGGACGGGCTCTGTGAAGCGTATTGGTCAGATCCAGGACCTTCATGTCTCGGGTTTCTACTAAAAAGTCGTTCCTCTACATTATGTGTGGCAATGGACCGCCTCGCGACAACAATTCCAGAGTCTGCTCTCCGTCAGTCACGCAGTCTGCATGTATTCATCAAGTCTCCGGCCTCACGTATGGTATCGTTCATTTTGCCTATATATAGCCTTCGTCCAAGACTACATCAAAATGGTCACTGTCAACCATAACAGTTCACATACGGCGGTTTGGCATTTGCCTCGCTCTCAAATATTTCCGATTCCCAACTTTTCCCTCAATAGCAACCATTGACTCAACCTACCATGGCTACTGACTCCGTCACGTCCATCGTCGCGGACTGCGGTTGTACGCTGAAGTAAGTACACTGTGTTCACATCGGAGAGCTTCACGTACATACGAAGTAGGTTAACCAAAATTCTAGTTGCTGTAAGCCATCTTGTCCGAGCCTGGAGGAACAGAACAGGCTCCGTGCCGAACGGCTTGGACTCATGCTATCATCTCCTGATCCAAGTGTTGTCGCTCTTCAGGCTTCACAACCATGTGCGACAACTCACCCATCCGACCCATCCACTGGTACGGGAAAGCAAGAATCTACACCGACGCGCTGGTCTGAGGAAGGAGAGACGCAGAAATAGATTGAAGAGTAAAATTCACGATATGCTGATGTAACCCCGGGTCCGAAGAACAACAAGGGAACAGGGGTCAAGCGTACTAGCTCTACTGTTGAACACTTCATATCCGTCATACTATAGCAAGAAATCAAACCCGCTAGGTTCTATGCCATATTCTACCTCCAGTTTCTGCAATAGTTATTCCATAGAAGTAACATTCCGGCATGTAACTTGCAGAATGCCTAGTCTTATCAGAGAGCAACCATGATTCGGTGCTTTATCAAAGAGTCTACCCTTCCAGGCATCAGTTTCCTGCAAACTTTCACTGACAATCGCCGACCCTGGTCAGTTCCCACTGAGATAGAGCGTAGAGGCATAAGCTGATAAGTTCATTGCATTCGCCACTGGATAGTCTGAGCTGTATCTTGTAGAGGTTTCTATGAGCACCCAAGCCTAGAGGAGTATAACAGAGTGTTGCAACATTTGCAGCCAATTTGTTGGAGAGTGAAAGATGTCAGGACGAGGAAAACCTGATTCATCAATAGACTAGTCGGAGTCTGGTGTAGGTCAAGATTAAGGGGTAGTGTACCCTGTCACAGGCTGAGTGGACTCGAAAAGCAACCATTGGCGTAACTGCAGACTCCATCGTAGGCGGAACTCCTGCCGAGAGAAAGCTTATACGCACCGTATGAGCCTTTCGCATACAGATACTGCCTACTTCGACGCAGGCGAGAATCGCAGGGCACCTTGATTGTAATTCATTGCAAATTGAATCTCCTATGGCGGTATCAATAGGGAATCATCACGACAATTGTTAAGTAGAATGTTTGTTCAATGAGGACGAAGACCGCTCTTTTCATTATCGGAACGGCAATTCTGAGTCTATGAGATGTGACTTTCAAGTCCCGAGTCTGTTCAAAAAGCAGTAAATAATACCAAGCTGTCTTTTACAGAAGACTCATTCAGTCTTGCCCTAACATGGCCTCCCAGGATGCTACATGGAAAGAGCTAATGAAGAAGCCTCAGACCAGGACTCTCGCATGATTATGCACCATCACCCTCTTCCCAACTTTTCTTTTCAATTTCAACCTCCTTGGAGTAATCACCAAATTTCTCGAACACTTCGAAAAGTAACCGAGGCCAGCGCTCTTTCCACCTCCTGGCCTCGAACTGTGCCTTTGTGCAGTCCCAATATTCCGGGTAGAAGCCACTATTCCCCCAATCCACGATGCCGACAACCCCCCAACCTCGAGTGCCGTCTGCCCTTGTGACCCGATCGACAAGGATGTTTCTCAAGTTTAAGTCTGCATGTGTAAGAACAATACTGTGTCCTCTTCGAGCTGGGTCGTTCCGAGTAATACAAAAGCTGATTGAAAGCCTGTTCATCGTGCAACGACCCGATAGGATTCGCGTCGCGTATTCTCGGGTCAAGGCAAGCTCCTCCCAAAGTGTTGCAGATTGTGTTTCCATGTTGACTCGGAATAGCGCGTAACTGAGCAATGAAGTCTCGCATAGAAGTGACAAATTACGACAATCTCTGTCTGATAGCAAAGTCATCGCCCTTGCTAGGCATGTACCTGGCAGTCGTGACATCAGTAGGTAGTCTTGCCGGACATCCGATGGATCTGCTCGCGAGGACTGGACAGTTATCAAGTCCAAAGGTTTAGGAACAGGTATTGTCGTACATCTTCGAACCATTCTTAGAGCATTAAATTCATTTCGGGCCTCATCAGCGCCCCTCCCAGATTTTAAGTAAAGGCCAAAGGGAAGTCGCTGAACGTTGTAGAAAATGGACCGCCCATACAAGTACTGACCGCTCCATCGCAGCAATTTGTAGTATGTTATCCGAATTACCTGAGGGACAAGCAGCCAAATTGGGACAAAGAAAATAGAGATAAACATAGTTACCCATGATAGATCAGGGGTTTTGTATCGAGTCGGGCGTGGGTTTACAGAAGTGAGCTTCGCTCGCTCGTCTTGATCAATCTGTCTTCTGACTTCAAGCCATCGAATGCTAGGAGCGAGTCGAGCATGCGTCCCAACAAATCGTGCGTCAACTTTCGAAATTCCCCTACGAGAATGATCTCCTAGTAGCGGAAAGAGACCGTCAACACGTAATGAACCGGTCAAACTTCCGATTACACAGGGCTCTATTCGATACTGTGAAGACACCGAAATATCAATATCCACACAATATGGCCTTTCAGACCTTTCTCACCTCGATCATGGACGGTTGCATGCGATTCAAAGTCAGTAGACCGTTCCTAAATGCCTCAGACGCTGATTTGCGAACAAGCCAGTGGCTATGGTGAGCATCCATCCGCTCTGGCCGTTCAGAATAAGCCAACCACCAGTCACAGTACGGCGGACTAAAAAAAGCCTGCAGCATTTCCAAAACGCGTGGCTGGAGAGTAAATGTTAGCCGCTTTTGACATCTCAACGAGAAAGGAGGATCCGCGGTACCTCGGCGGTGAGCCATCTCGACGGAATTGGCAGCACGGCCACTACGATCAAAGGGTCCCAAAATGTACCACGTTTGCCAGTTATGCAGCATCGTGAACCATCCCGTTTGGTTATACGTGCCTTTATAACTTCGTTCAGA
Source organism: Periglandula ipomoeae IasaF13 (assembly GCA_000222875.2). Lineage (NCBI taxonomy): Eukaryota > Fungi > Ascomycota > Sordariomycetes > Hypocreales > Clavicipitaceae > Periglandula > Periglandula ipomoeae. The sequence continues at coordinate 31,294 of AFRD01000367.1, forward strand.
ACGGGTAGTGGCTCCTCATATTGAGTCACTACGATTTGTGTCAGTATCAGAGCAAATGATTGAAAGCAGACGGAATAACTCCACCAGATTCCACGATGTAAATCCAATCTGAGACGAGCGCCTCCAGCTGGGCGGCCGGGTCTTTGCTAGAGCTACAAAGGCGGAGGACGTAGGCGGCGGCCTGCTGGGGCTGAAGGGCATTTGTGACAAACGATTCGAGCAATGAACCGTGTGGATGACGAAGTGTCGGCTCATTTCGAATGAGAGACAGCGCGTCTTGGACGATCTTACCGCCTAGAACAGCCATTATATGCTCTAAGTGAGCGCCAAGTCAAGGGAGAAAGGAGGTGCGAACGATTTACCAAAATCAACTTTGGTAAATCGTTCGCACCCCCCACTACTACCTAGTCAGTCTGCACTTCGCTGGTCTCAAGGAGGTCAGTCATGGAAGAAGGGGAGGTGCGAGCGTGGGGCAAAAGGCAAGTTCGGTGCGTGTCACCATTTTCCTAAATAGGAAATTTCGGCCATAGAACCTTCGCCCGGGAGCTCCAATTTGTAAGCGACCCAGGCAGCGCCATCGCATAATCAATTCGATGCTCAAAATCCTGTATTCGACAACTTTGCTTACCATCGCTCAACGCAATTTCCATCTCAATGAAGACGCGCTGGGGATTATGTGGCTTTCAAGTATAAAGGGGACGTCACGGCCTGCTCTACGAAGAAAAGTCATCAACATCTCTAATCATCTTTTTACACGATACCGCTATTGAAAGTCACCTTTGGCAACAATACTTCATTCCAAAAAGAACCATCCAAGTTCATAAAATGGCCATTGACACACTTTCTCTCGAAGGCAAAGTCGCCATCATGACCGGTTCCGGCCGCGAGAATGGCATTGGAGCGGGTATTGCTCTGGCTCTAGCGCGCAACGGAGCATCTGTGGTTGTCAACCACGTATCGGACTCCTCGGCCGGGAGAGCTGAGAAAGTAGCTGAGATGCTGCGCGAAGCTGGAGGAAAGGCTATTGTCGTTCAGACCACAGTTGACACCCTCGAGGGCGCAAGATACATTGTGAAGAAGACTTTGGAAGGCTTCAACACCGATCATATCGACATTCTTGGTAAGCAAGCTTAGAATACTAAAGTTTGTCGCATATTTGGTAAGATAACACTTCCTGACATTTCCAAAGTGAACAACGCAGGAGTCGGATATCCTAGCCCGGTTCTGGGCGAACTCAACCTATCGGAGACAGAGAAGGTCTATCAGGTTAATAACAACGGACCCTTGTACATGGCCAATTCTGTGGTGCCTCACATGCCTCCCGGCGGTCGAATCATCAACATCTCCTCCACCAACTCCAAGCTGGGCAACCCCATAATCTCGACATATTCCGCATCAAAAGCTGCTCTCGATAATCTGACAGTGTCATGGGCTGGAGAGGTGAGCGACAGCCTAAACATCAAAGTGCCTTTGATTCGTGGCTAATGACTTCATTCTACAGCTCGGACGAAGCAAGGGAATTACAGTCAACTCCGTCACGCCGGGTCCAGTCCGAACCGACATTGTGCCTGATGAATACGCCGATGTCCTGATGCAGCCTCAGATCGACATGACCAAGGCTGCCGACCGCGCGGGAACGCCAGCAGATATCGGAGATGCTGTGCTTTTGCTGGTCAACGAGAAGGCGCGCTGGATCACGGGACAGAGCATTTCAGTCAGCGGAGGTGTTACTCACTAAGAAGCTGTATGTATAGAAGAATAATGGTATATCTTGTAGCGGTCCGGACTTGAACCTCCGCTCTAGTCAAGCAGCTGAATAAATTTACCCTCAATCACCATCCGAAGCCTATCCTGTCTGTGCTTTACTAATGAGTCAATCCATGCAATTTGATGCAGCTCAAAATGGAACTGAGACCATGAACTGATAAAGCAAGCATTAATTTGACTCAGCGTTTGCTGTATTATCCACTTCTCGTGCTCACCATTTGAGCACATTGCACCGATCGTGACAACCCAGAGCCTCAACTTCTCCAAACCGACCCATTCAGACTCCTCCGCCAGTGACAGTGCTTGTCTCAACAGAGTTCCGTACTTTTTCGGACAGTATAATTGATCCTCTGACGATTCAGCTAGTACAGTAGATGTTATGATCAAGGCGGCGAGTCGAACAGCTTCCTGAATTGCCCAACCCGGTTTCCGGGCCCCTTTGAGAGCGGCTGTCGTCTGCTCCATAGCTAGCAAATCATACGTCAAAACTGACAAGGTATGCGACAAACTCTCTGAGCCTTGCTCCCGAATTGGTGTTGTTCGTCTTAATCGATCCACAAACTCGGCCAGAGGAAGCAGGACAGTGCCGAGGTCGTTGAAATGGGGGTAGCGTTGCCTCCACGTCGCCAGAATCTTGTAAATGCCTGATGAATCTATTTTCGGAGATGGATGATTGAGTTCAGAGCATTGAGGAACAGAAAATCGCGGTGTGTCGCCAAAGACTAGGGATCCAATAACGTCCGCTCTGACCGGTTTCGATTAGTCTTATGTCATGACCTGAATGCAGAGGAAGAAGTCGTTACTTACAACGATAAAGCTTGTCGCAGCATTCTGTAGGGTTCCAGGATGGTCATGCCGCCATTGTTTTTTATGATGATGACGAGACCATCCATGTGCATTTTCCAGCGCTGAAAGTTCCTTACCCTCATCTGCAATGCATGCGTCAAAATGCAAGTTCGCAGTCACCGCAATTCGCGAGACTTACATCGTAAAATGCCAAACAAATCACAGTGCCAATAATTGCAGTAAATCGATCCTTCCCGCCCGGATTGAGTAACTGATTCTGAATCATTTCCAGCGATGAAGTGTACTTCACCATGACCTCCACGCCGTGTTCGCCATTGCTCCCCGAGCGGATGACTGCATTTGACGAGAAGTCGAATGCGGAGTCAGCCAGAGCCAGGGACATTACCCTATCGTCCAAGAGTAAAAGCGCCCGAAAAACTCGCTGAAGGTAACTGCAGACTCTCATTTCTCCCAGATACAGAGTTGCGACAGTTGGAGATCAAATAATTGAATGATCGTAGAAGGCATCAGTGACTACGCCCCGCCGTCGGGACATTCCAATGTCTTTCATAACATGGCGCTTGACTGTTCTCTTGTTCCGTTGGTCTCTAATTTCTTCTGGTGTGCTGATATTGATGAACGCTAGCTCATTTTGACGGCGGTTGGTCGTGTGGGTTGTGATGACCGCTTTGCGCCAGGGTCGGATTTGTAGTTCCATTGCATTAGGCAACCTAGCTCAGTATTGGACAATGTTTTAAACTAAATTCTCGGCACTCAAATGAATATTTCTGTCTTTTTATCCGCGCCGGTGTTTGTCAGACACTCGCTGACATGCTTGAGTAAGCACAACGCCGCAATTCGCTTTCTCAAACTCCGCCTCGACCACCATCACCGACGGGGCTGCCATTTCACTCACCGGCTTTACGCATACAAGATAAGTGACCTACTTCACCATGAAGCGATACTCAGAAAATTGCAGTTGTTTAAAACGAAAAAAAAAAAAAAAAAAAAAAAAAAAAAAAAAAAAAAAAATTTAAAATTTTCCTAACT